>CAUYMX010079208.1:0-14510 GCA_963573855.1 Lepilemur septentrionalis
AGGGCACATTTCATTTATTTTTCATCTCAGCAATCACTGTGAGGAAACCCTGCTCTCTAGTATCTCAAAATCGTCGTTTCAGTTGATTCCAACAATAGAGTAAATCTGGTCTTTGTTGCTCTATATTGGCCAGCACCAAAAGTGTGTCACTGATTTTTAAACTATTTTCTTCCAACATAGCTAAAAGTAGAGATCTGCTACTGCAAGTTTGTAGTGGACACCGGGTCATCTCTCAGCCATGTTTAAACAAAGCAGTTCTCGGAACACCTGTTCTCACACGGATTTTTTCTTGTTAATCGGCCTCAAGACACCTTGTGACTTGCAAACAAGCCAAGGTGCCTTGACCCGCAAACAGGAAAGGGCAAAGGAGGAGACGCAAACGTCAACTCCCTGAGGCAGAGCGGTGAGAACCAGTCCATGTTGAGACCAAAACATTCTGGGAACAGAAAATAGTGGTGAGAAAAGTTGGGGTAGACTGGGACAGATGCCAAAAGAACAGTGTTAAAAATAAAGCGCTGCAAGCAGGAGATTGCTGCAGTCTTGTATCGTTTCTGTGTGTCTGTCATTTTTTGTCTGTCTTCTGTGTTCAATTCTCCTTCCCAAGTGGAGCCACGAGATAAGGTTTGGGAAAGGTATAAGGAAGGGATGGTTCATAGTGAGGAAACTACAGTGAAGTCAAGAAAGATGTTGGGCTCAGATATCTTAATTCACACATCACAAGGCAACGACTTCTCAGATTCATGGTCTCAGTTTAAATACTACTCCTACCAGCAGTTTCCCCTTCTCCTAACCTACCCTTGATTTGCCATTATAAAAACTGTTGCTTGGGCGGGGCACGGTGGCTCACGCCTATAATCCTAGCACTCTGGGAGGCCAAGGTGGGAGGATCATTTGAGATCAGGAGTTCGACGCCAGTCTGAGCAAGAATGAGACCCCGTCTCTAATAAAAATAGAAAGAAATTAATTGGCCAACTAAAAATATATAGAAAAAGCCGGGCATGGTGGCACATGCCTGCAGTTCCAGCTACTCAGGAGGCTGAGGCAGGAGGATGGCTTGAGCCCAGGAGTTTGAGGTTGCTGTGAGCTAAGCTGACGCCACGGCACTCACTCTAGCCTGGGCAACAGAGTGAGACTCTCTCTCAAAACAAAAAAGCAAATACATAAATAAATAAAAATAAAAACTGTTGCTTGGAACTTATCAGTCAGCTACCAGACAACACTAGGAACATTCCTTTATTTCACAGACTCTGATAAGGCTCTATTTCAGTTGTGTCAAAAATAAGAGAACAAGAAATGTTTGTTTGTCTGGGGCATATTTTTATGTCCAAATGAAACCAAAATTATGTAAACTACTTAAAATTTCGAGCTAATTGGTCTAATGTCTTCTGAATTATGCAAGACGAAAAGAATATCAGAGAAATAAAAATGCACTTATTTAAACAAGATATACAGAAGACACCAACTTTCCTTCATGACAAGGTCCTCTTGTTACTTAGGTCCTATTATGTCAGAATTAGGTTCAGCTGGAATAACAGAAAACATAAAACAGCAGTGGCTGAAACATGTAAAGATTTATTTTGTCACATAAAAGAAGTCCTGATGTGGCAGTCCAAGCTTGGCATGACAGCTCCGCCAAGCAGAGGACACTCAGGCTCCTACCTTCATGTTCCACCATAGTTTAATTCACTTTATTATCCAAAAAGGACACTGCAGCTACAGCCATATCAAGTTATAGGTAAGAAACAGGAAAGGGGAAGCAAAGACCAAAAGGGTTTTCCTTAGCTGTCTGTGCCTCTTTTAAGCAAACTTCCTGGAAATCACTGCTAACAATTCCAACAATTTGTGCTCCATCTGATTGGCCAAAACTTAGTCATATGGATATAATCAAGAGTCAAAAGAGATTAAGAAATGTGGTTTGTTTTTAAATCTTGGCACAGAGCTGCCCCAGTAATATAGGGGTTCTCTTGGTAAAGCAAAAAGGTAAATAAATGGATAATGTTCAACTAGTAATCTCTTCCACTAATGTCAATTTTCATTGTTTAAAATATGGTGGCTTACTTACTTGACAAATCCAAAATGCATTAAAGTCAAGAAGATGGAGACTTAAAAGGCCCCAACACTTATATTTGTTAGCTAACTGTGCTAATATCTTCTTTTCTTATGCCATTATAAAGTAGATTTTGACCCAATACAGGTATAACTATTGGAAAAATACCGAAAATATAAATATATTTTCTTGTACTTAAAAAAAACCAGTAAAACACAATGTGTAGTGAAGTTATTTCTTCTTTTCCTAATTGGTCAATGTCAACAAAAAGAAAACTCTTCTTTGCCTTTCTAAAAGTTTCTCCTTTAGTCACAGTTAAAAAAAAAAAAAAAAGATTGCCCTTGCCCCTGTAGCGATCAGAAAAATAATCTAATTCTGAAGAAGGGTTACAAATTTTCTGCCAAGGAAACAATTTGGCTGTTCTGCAGACTGGATAATCACTTGTGACTACCCACTCGCCAAGTGAAGAATTCTCTCTTCTCAGCTTACACTCCCCTTAAATTCTTTACTACTTTCAACACAAGAGAGTCACCGGTGTGTGAAACGTCTTCTCCCTCCATTGGTTTCTGTGACACAGTCGTACTATGTATGGTTTTCTTCTGTGACTGTTTCTTTCCAATCTCTTTTACTACAGCTTCTTCTTCCAATCACCCTGCTTGAGAAAACACTCAAGGTGTGCTTTCCTCTAAACTCTACAGCAATCAACAGAGAAGTCTTCTGTGACCAAATGTGGGGATTTTTCCATACACACTAAACAACAGACGCCAGCTGAGTGTCATTTAATTCAATTCTGACACTACCTACCTGGAGGGGGCATCAGAGCTCACAGGGTGAGGGCTCAGTCCCCTAAACTGCCCCCTCTTCAGATACCAGTGACAAGTCCAGGCCTCTGGAGCTTCTGACCAACCTGCTTCAAATTGGGGTTCCCACAACCCCCTCTTTGGGTTCCGTTAATTTGCTGGAGTGGGTCATAGAACTCAGGGAAACACTTACTTACATTTACCGGTTTATTACAAAGGATATCTTAAAGGATACAAATAAACAACCAGATGAGGAGATAAATTGGGCAAGGTCTGGACAGGCCCGAGTGCAGGAGCTTCTGTCCTGTGTAGTTCTGCTGGCACATAGAGGAGTTCTTCTTCACCTTCCGGTGGGCCTCCACGTGTTCAGCTCTCCAGAAGCTCCCAAACTCTATCCACCTGGGCCTTTTATGGAGACTTCATAGGTTGTCCATGATTGAAGCATGGACAACTGTGTCACTATGTGGACAAAAGGGTATAATCCAAACCTAGCAAGACCTGTCTGTCCAGATTCTTTTTGCTCTCTCTTTGCAAGTGAAAGGAGAACAAGAGAAGGTGAGAGAGAGACAGAGAGAGAGAGAGAGAGAGAGAGAGAGCCTGCATGAGAGAGAGAGATTCTGTTTCCTATGGCCTGCTTCTGAGGCCTCAAGTGCCTCAACTTTAAAACAAAAAACTGTAACCAGGTTATGGGAGTTACAAGCCAGGAATAGTATCACACACCCCTAAAAAAGTAGCTAGTCCTCAGCTTGTTTCCCTAGCCAAATCCTGCTCTCATCCAATCTGGAGTCCACTGACATTTTCATCCTCTCCCTTTAACAGAGCCTCTGCGTACATAACTTCCATAAGTAGGTTCTAGCTTTGGTCTCTCTAATCCCCCATTTCTAACCTCTGTTTGTAAAAAACAACTTTTCTTAATCTAACTCTTCTGCAGGCACTTCAAATTTAACAAATCTAGCATTGAATTTGTCCTATTCTTGTTTGCTTCACAT
This sequence comes from Lepilemur septentrionalis, assembly GCA_963573855.1. Taxonomy (NCBI): domain Eukaryota; kingdom Metazoa; phylum Chordata; class Mammalia; order Primates; family Lepilemuridae; genus Lepilemur; species Lepilemur septentrionalis. Next base: position 3,837 of record CAUYMX010079208.1, read on the forward strand.
CTATTCCTCCTTTTGCATTCTTTATCTTGGCTGCTGACGTTGCCACCTCTCCAGTTCTGTAGACTGAACACTTGAATGTCATTGAGGGTCTTAGCTCCTCTTCCGACACCTATATCTACCCTTGTACCCAAACTTCATTGATTTGGCTTCCAGAGCGGCACTGCCTTTCTTCTCAGTTAAAATAATGCCATGACATCTCGAGGGGTCTCTCTGCCTTCAGTTCTCCCAGGTACTGATACCTCTTCTTCAAAAATCTTCAGTTGGCTACCCCTTGCATGGAGAAAAAAATAAGATTATACTATTTGGGCTTTTAGGTTCTCTATAATTGAGAACCAATCTGTTTACTGCCTTTCCTACCTCTTCCCCACTATCCCTTTTCCATGGTACAAGGTTAGCGATCTTCCTTATTCCTCCCAAAGCTACCCATGGTACTCATCACATTCTACTCTTAGAGTTGTCTGTATTTGTCTGCTTTTAGGTCGTGAGTCTCTGGAGAGCTTGTCCTTATTGCCTCACTTTGCTTCCCACAGCACCAGTAGTGTCATAAGCCCTCTCCATAGAGGTTCTTTGAATAAAAAGTAGCTGGAGATATATCCCTTGCTTCTGTTCACAGGGACTTCAATTCAAGGATGCCCTATAGCAAAGCTCTGAGGTAAGGCTTCAGGGACTCTCCATCTGCTTTCTCTGCTCCCCTTCCTTTCACTCAGAGATACCCAGGGCCCCATGTCCACTCCTGCTGACCCAAGTGTCTTCCTGCAGTACCTACGCAGACCATTCCTTTTGAGCAATTCCAACTCCCAGAACTTTCCCTTCCCAGTCTCTTACTCAAACCTACATTTTCCTGCGGTGAACCTTAGCGCCCAGCCTTTTCATTTTATAGATCAAGAAATTAAGGCCCAGAAAGATGACATGAATTTCCCAAGGTTATGAGGTCACAAGACCAATTGGTGACAGAGTCAAAACAGACCCAAGATCTCCTGACTAGAGTCCATTTCTTCTCCTTCTCCTTCTTCTTCTTTAAATTTTAGAGTACTGGGCATCTACTCAGAGTCCACTGCTCTTTCTCTCACACCTTGCTGCCCATCCTGCATCTCAACCCCTTAGGCCTCAAGCTCCTGTTAAGGATTGGCAAGGATCTGCTGCTAACCATCCTCAGTAAGCATCTCTTAACAACTGTCATCAGTGATATGACTCACAGTGACGGGGAAAGTTCACATTAGTACCTGGACCCCTCCTGTTGTTGTTTTGATCAGAGTGGTTTTCCTAACTCCTGAACTCATACCTCAGGGAGACATTCTCTATGCTGGGATACGTCAGGCCTGCACACTTCTGCAATGCGCTTCATGATGACTGTATGATTACTGATATTTACTGTCTGAGGCAATCCTCCCACACTCCACAGAAACCATGGCAGCAGGACTGCAGAGGCATCCCCCTGCAGCTTTACAGCTTCCTGAAGGAAGAGTTCAATTCATGAATGTGTTGCAGTTTCTGTGAAGGGAATCTAAAATCCTTAAAAACATTCATGAATGAATCTTTTCAACACTACTTGGAAGGAACTCAGGGCCTTTACCATTAAAACTGAGTTAACACAGTAATGAAATTCAATGACCGCCACATGGGAGATATATGAATGCCTCAGGGCAGAACAAAGGCCAGCTGAATCAGCCAAGGGCAGTTACTTCCACAGAATGTATTTACCTGAATAGGAACTTGAATGGTTTTCAAGGAAGGACACTGTATCCTTCCAGAAAGTGTCATCTGTTCTTTATTCATTCAGTAAAGCTAAGAATCTAAATTTAAATTTTATTTTAGTTTGGTATTGGTGCTGGGTTTTAGGGAATAATCTTATTAAGACTGGTTTATTCTTCTGAGTGATGATCTGAGGAAACATTGCATTTTTGTTTTTCAGATAGAAGGAGGCACTGGCAGCTCGGCTTTTCTGCAAACTTTGATTTTAGAATTATAGGTCTTTGATGCTTAAAGGAGCCTTACAGCACATCTGATCCCACCCTGCATTTTATAGGTGAAAAACTGATGCCTGCTACCCTGATAACATAGAAATTATCTACCCTATTTAGTGAAAATCATTCTACCCTAGAAACAGGAATTAATTGAGTAGGAACTTGGGTACTTGATTTTAGTTATTACATGATGAGGCCTAAGTGTGTACACAGGCCTAGAAGAAATGAATGCTTTGGATCCCATCTCCTTGCCTTCCATTTATTCCTGCACCATTTTCAAACAAAGTGGGTGACCTCTTTAAGTTTCCTTTAGGAAGTGTGTGAATGCCTACAGTTCTTTGTGCTAACATTAAAATAATTCCTTTTTGGTTTTTACTTTTTAGTAAAATAACTTAAATGGACTTCAATAGCCTCTTCAGTGACACTTTAATCAATTACTTCATTAAAAAAAATTGGGATACAGAATTGGAAACTTTGTCAGGGATGCTACAGATTATGCTTTAGAGTTGGGAGTTGATTAAGATTGAGCCTTGGCTGCATTTTTCTCCCTTAAAAGATAGCATAAGGCCAGGCATGGTGGCTCACACCTGTAATCCTGGCACTTTGGGAGGCTGAAGCAGGATTGAAAAAAAAAAAAAAGTTGGGATAAGACAGCTTTTTTTTTTTTTTTTTATACGAGGAGTCTTGCTCTGTTGCCCAGGCTACAGTGCAGTGGCATCATCATAGCTCACTGTAACGTCAAACTCCTGGGCTCAAGCGATTCTCCTACCTCAGCCTCCCGAGTATCTGGGGCTACAAGCGCAGGTCACTGTGCCCAACTAACTTTTTTCTATTTTTAGTAGAAACGGGGGTCTTGCTCTTGTTCAGGCTAGTCTGGAACTCCTGACTTCAGGTGATCTTCCTGCCTCAGGCTCCCAGAGTGCTAAGATTACAGGCGCGAGCCACCTGTCGGCCATGACACACTCTTTTAATATGGCATTTGTGACTATCCAATTGGATAATGTATGGAAAACTAATTCCAAAATTACAAAGTGTTTCGTAAAAGAAACAAGTTATTCCATTTACTTCCTGTACACATTCTATTCCATTTATTTCTTCAGCAAATATTTATTAAGCAGTTATTATGGACCAGGCCCTATCCTTGTGCTCCCCTCCTTTCCCCCTGCCAAAAAACAAAACAAACAAAAAAACAACTAGGTCATTTCCCCGTTATGTTTTGTCATAGCACTTTGTACTACTTTCCTTTCTAGCATTATCACAATTTCAGTTAAATAATTGAGTACAGTAGTACACCCCCTTATCCTCAGGTTCATTTTGTGCAGTTTCAGTTACCTGCTGTAAAGTGCAATAAAATATTTTGAGAGAGCGTAACCACATACACATAACTTTTATTATTACAGTATACAATTTTATTATTAATCTCTTACTGTGCCTAATTTATAAATTAAACTTTATCATAGGTATGTGCAGGCAAAAACAGTACACATATATAAGGTTGGTACCCCATTGTTTCAGGCATCCACTGGGGGGCTTGGAAGGATCCCCTAGGATAAATGGGGACTACTGTAAGTAATTGTTCGCTGCCTGTATCAAGTACCAGAATTTTAGCTTTACAGGACGAGATACTTCTTATTTGGTCTCTCATACTCAGCGCCCTGAGTGGCTGTCACAGAAAAGACTAACAAATATTTGAATGAACAAACGAATGAAAAATCAAATGGGTGATGAAAACGTATAATACAGTACAATCCGTACTATACTGGGCTTGCAAGGTACTATGGGTATTTATAGGAGGAGTATTTAAAGCCAGCCTTGACGGCGCTGATTTCTGGAATAGCACTTAATCCTGTCAAACGCCAAAAGTTGCATGATACCGTCCCTGTCACTAGTTTAAGACGGATTATTCTCTGTGAAATATCGGGACCGTGCCAACAGAAGGATATCAATAAGATTAGCTGAATGACTCAATGGCTCCCGCGGACAAAGTCCAATTAGAACATCTCTGGCTAAAAGCCAGAATGAATAAAAGGGTTCGCTCTAAGCATAGACGCAGAACTGGGACTCAAAATCTGTCCCAAGCCTCCACGTAGACTTAGCCTCCTGGGCAGCTGCGCCGCTGGTCATGTGACTCGGGCCTCATTTTTCCCGGCGCCTGGCCGGCCTGCGCTTGCGCAGTGCTCCGACAACTTCCCGAGTACGCTGACAACTTCCGGTTTCGTTTCCCCGCCTCCTGCGAGGCTAAAGCTGTTGGGGCTCGTCTGTGGCCGCGGTGGGGTGGAGGGGGCAGGGCGTGGTGGGGTAAGGTGAGTGCTGGAGTGGGGTTCCCTGGAGCCATGGCCTGCTCCATTGTCCAGTTCTGCTACTTCCAGGACCTCCAGGCTGCCCGGGACTTCCTCTTCCCTCACCTGCGGGAGGAGATCCCCAGCGGCGCCGTGCGGAGGGAGCCCAGTAAGTGCCCCTCGCCTCGCAGTTCCCTTCCCCGGCGGTCCGCGGCCTCTGCTTAGCGGCTTCGGGTCTCCTACTGGCTCCGAGCCGCCTGTCTCTGCCCTTTGGGCCCCTAGTTCTGCTCTCGCCTCCCCTCTCCGCACTGGGACCACCCCTGCACGGCTTGTTATAAAGCTCGGTTGGTGTTATCTCTTGTCTTCCAGCCAGCTTTTCTCCTCAGCCCCTCTGGCCAAAAACTGCGTTTTGCTGCTTCCTTTCGCTTCTGCCTATCGCTGCTTCCTCGCCGCCCCCCTGCCGCAGCTTTCTTTCCCAGTATCTTCCCTATCCCTACCTCTCTTCAGCCCCGGGTCCCCTGGTTCATATTGCGTGCTCCGTGATCGCATCTTCCCGGTTCCTTCCCACATGTCAGCACTCCGCCCTGGTATTAACCCCAACGCCCACTCTCTTCCATCGCTGGGACTGTGGCTTTCTGTCACCTCCCCTTCTGGAAGTGTTTATCACCCCCCACACTCTCTTCCATCCCCTGTCCCCTATTCAGATTTAGAGAACAAATGGCTGATTGACAAGTGAGTGACTCTTAAGGTGGTGAGTAAGAGTCTCTCACATAAGGAGAATGATCTGTCAGGAAGTGAGCGAGAATCAACATTAGGAACTAAAATTACAGTCACATAGCCAAGAAAAGTTATTTTGCTTTACTGAGATGAGAAGCTTCCATCTATTATCATCATCAAACAGTGTTAAATAAGCCCTTCCCCACGTAATATAAAATCCCAGGCCTGGTTTATTAGGTACTGCATACGTTTCTCCTTTTGAAAGGGTGTGCTTTGTGTTTATTGGGTCTGTGGGGTTTTTTTGCATTTTCAATATGAAGCACTTTTGGCTTTGTAGTACAGTGCTGTCACTTTATGCCATACTGGAATGGTGATATAAGGCCCACTAAGTAAGCTCCTCTCTCTTTTTAAAATTTAGAAGATACCAAAACCACCTATGAAAGAATATTTACTCTGTGCCAGTCATTGGTGCTATAAACCGAATGAGGTTGGTGGGCCGTGCCACTAGGAGCTTATGATTTACTTGGAGACAGACAAATCAGTACCTACCATTCAGTGTGATTGAGATATATGTGAGGCACTTTCTTGAAGTGGTGATACTTAAGTCTGAACTTTGAAGTAGTAGTTAGAGGAATAAGGGAGAGGTAATAGGTGCAGAGGAAGGGAGGCCTGAAGTGGCACAGTATTTGGAGAACTAAGAACAGGTGAATGGAGAGGAGGATGTTAGGGGAAGTGTCGGGGAGATGAGGCTGTAATAGTAATAAGGAGCTAGATCATGAGAAGCCTTGTTAAAATTGTCAGGTGTTTTCTCTGAAAGACTTTAAGCAGAGAAATGATGTGGCCTGATTTGTACTTAATGTAACCAACAAAATTTGTTGAATACCTGTAATGTGTTCTGGCAGCAGTGTGGAGGAGAGATTGGAAGCAGGGAAATTGGTTGGGAGGCTGTTTCAAAAACACAAACAAGAAGTGATGTGATCTTCAACTAATACAGCCTTAGCAGTATTTGAGAGGAAGGGCTTGATTAGAAAGATAATAAGGAGATAGAATCTGTAAGACCTTGTGAAGGTCTGTTTATGGGGGTTATTGCTAGTGAGAGGGAGTTAGGAAGCCTTTGGATAAGAGAGAATGAAGGAGACAAATTTTGAACCTTTTGCATTTTAAATGTTTATGGTATTTCCAGGTGAGGAAGTCCAATTCAATACTATATGTAGAAATCTAAAACAGTAGGGAGTCCTGGGTCAGAGATGTTAATTTGGGAGTTACCAGAAAAAGTGTCAATTCAATCTCAAGTATGTATATTTTGAAATGCACTGAGTACTGAAGTTTAAGAGTCAAGCAGAGCTTACTGGTAAGAAGATGGAGAAGGAGTAACAGTGAAAAACCAGAGCAATGTCCCAGGAGCTGAGGAAGGAGAGAATATGATGGAGGTAAGGAATGGTCAGCAGTTTTGCAAATACAGCTGAAGTTAGGTAAGATAAGGATAGAAGAGTGCCCATTGGTTTTGGGAAGGCAGAGGTGATTGGGACCTTAGGATAGTTTCAGTGGAATGTTGGAGGCACAAAGCATATTTGCTGGGTGTTAAGGAGCTTGGTTGTGAAAGATAGTAGGTACAGTATTGTTGACAGTGGACACAGAAGAAAGGAGCACATTTTTTGTATCCCTCTGCCACTCCCCTGGTCCAGGGCACCATCTTCTCTCAACCTGGGCCATGGCATCTGTCTTCTAACAGCTCTTTCTGCTTCCACTCTTGGTTTCTTATAGTAATTAGTTCACAATAGCAGTCAGAGTGAGTTTTTAAGACATAATTTAGATTACAACAATCCCCTCTTCCTAACCCTCTATGGTTTTTGATTGTACTTAATGTAAAATCTAAAGTTCTTACATGGTTTATAAGGTCCTTGAGGCCATGCCACTTCTTAGACCTCATACTCCTCTCCCCTTATTTCTTAGCTTCAGGCACTCTTTTTATTAAAACAGCCAAGACATTTGTCGCTTGTTTGCTGTTGTTTTTGGCTGTGCCTTGGATGCTCTTTGCAGATCTTTGCATGCTGGTTGCATCTTGTCATACAAGTCTCAGCTCCAATGTCAACTCCTCAAGGTAGCCTTTTCTGACCACGTAATCTAAAGTAGTCAGTCTGACCCCCTTTTTCCCACTTGTTGTTCTCAACCATATCATTCTGCTCACTTTTATAACTATATGCTGTCCAGTATGGTAGCCATTCGCCACATGTGGCTACTGAGCCCTTGAAATGTGGCCAGTGCAACTGAGGAACTGAATTTTTAAATGTTAATTTTAATTTAAATTTAAAACTCAACGTGGTTAATAGCTATAATATTGTATGGCACAGTTATAGGTGCTAAAACTCGGGTACAGATTGAATATTTGTTCAAGGTCACACAGTGAAGAGTAGACCCAGGATACGAACTTAATCCAGGCAGTTGGGGATGTAATCACACCCCAGACATCTAGAGTAAGTAATTTGCATTATGCCTGTAGGTTCGCAAATACGGTTTAATTTATTACTCTTTTAAATCAAATTCGTAGGTTTATATATGTTGGTATTATCCTGGCTACCATCAATTCATATAGAAAATGAACAGAAAAGACCTCTTAACCGGTGAGCCCCTTTGCAAAACCTATATAGATGGTCCCAATTTACGATGGTTCAACTTAAGGATTTTTCAGCTTTACAATGGTGTGAAAGTGATACATATTCAGTAGAAACCATACTTTGATTTTTTAATTTTGATCTTTTCCAGGGCTAGGGATATATTGGGTAAGATACTCTCTCGTGATGCTGGGCAGCAGCAGGAAGTTCAGTCTTGTGATCTCATGATCGTGAGAGTAAACAACTGAGACTTTGTGCTGTATTAGATAAATTACATGAGCTATTGAACACTTTATTATAAAATAGGCTTTGTGTTAGGTGATTTTGCCCAGCTGTAGACTAATGTTAAAGTGTTCTGGGCATGTTTAAGGTAGGCTAGTCTAAGCTATGGTGTTTGGTAGGTGAAGTGTATTAAATGTATTTTTGGCTTAATGATATTTAACTTACAATGGCTTTATCAGGATGTAACACCATTGTAAGTCAAGGAGCATCTATTTTAACCTATATTACAATGGTACTTTAATTTACAAATAAAAGAAAAATAGTTTGTCCTACTGTAGATAGTTTACTTGGAATTCTTAGAGTAGGACTATGGATTTCTGTAAATATGCCTGGCCATCTTTTACAAAGCATCTGGTTTTGTACAGAGCTCTTTGTTAAGAAAACCTGAACCTAAACTTTTATGGTGAAATTTTAGAGAGTAAGAATGAAGTTAGTGGAGTAGGTAAGTAGGACCTGACTTAAACTGCTGATGGTGTTTAGCTTTGCTTTTCTTCACTTTATTAGTGTTGTAAAAGATTATTAGGAAGCAGTAATCATGGTATCATTTTTATTTTCCTAGCCGATAGAGTTTTAATTTCTTAACCCAGCTCATTTCTAGGGATTATGTAAAAACAAAAAACCTCAATTACTCGTCAATTATAGAGGCTTATCAGTGTGAAAATAGTACTTTTATTTTAATGTGGACAATTGCTATAGGTATAGTGATACTGATACCATACTTCTATATTTGAAGATCAAAGAATAACAATATGACTTTATGTTACTTTGTATCTTTAAAGGAGCCTGTCCTCTATAACTTTAAAAGATTTTGAACTCTACTGTTTCCCAATGTTTACATTAATGATAACTATTAATCGTTTTTATGAATTAAATACCATCTGTTAATATTTCACACATGAAATTTGTCTTATTCCTTTGAAGTTGCAGGGTTGGGTAGTAGTATCTGTGTCTCCACTTTATGGGTCCCCACTTAACTTACAATGACATAATTTCCAGTGAAACCTGATTGCTAGACCTGAGCTTTCTAAAGTTTACAGTTGAGTTGGGCAAATAAATACATACATACATACATGTATAGAGAGGAGAGTCAGAATATTTGAAGATTGGGTATTATAATAATTTGTGGATCTCTTAATTTACCTAATGGTAAGGTAATTTCCTGTTGGCATACTAAAAATGTGAGCAGCTTCCTTCTTTCCTCTTTTACCAAAAAGATAGAAGATAAAAGCACGGTTTTATACAATCACTGAGAAAAATGTGCTTTTTTAGGATAACCTAAAATCATGGAATCACTTTGCATGATAGGATATCACAAAGGATATAAAATATACAACTTTCTATACATAGTGAAAATGCTTTCTCTAGTTTGAAATTATACTGGGAGAGAGAAGTAATCTGAAAAGAAAACATTTATAAGAATTTCAGAAAATACGTAGTGGTACTGGATTTCTTTAAAATGGGAAGGGGATCTTACAGTAAAATTTTATCAGTGAGGAAATTGAGACTTGAACGTTCTTTAATTTCTTCATTCAGCTAATGTTTTTTGCTCACCTACTATGTTCTAGCACAAAATGAGTTTAGAGGTAAATAAAATAGGTCCCATTGAGGGAGTTTTCAGCTAATAAAAGGAGGTAACTGTGTAAAAGGAATATTGGAAGTATTTTGCTATGATTTGATATATGATGGGGGAGAATGAAGGAGTGTTGGTCCATTCTGTACAAGAAACCTAGGAAAGTCTTCATATAGGAGGTGACATTTTCACATTAACGGTTAAATAGATGTTCATCAGGTAGAGAGAAAATGGTCAGATAAGGGATGTGAAACAGCATGGGATTCAAAAAGCTGCAAACAGTAAATTGTGGTTGGAGAGTAGGATATCATAAGAGATAAAGCTGAAAAGGTTGGTGAAGGAGTTTAGATTTTATTTAGTAGCAGGGTCTTCAGATTAAAGTAAGAGTACCTTGGAATTACATGGAAATTTGCCAAGGGTTACTTAGGAACAGACGGTTTTAAGTGAATCATTTTCCATATATACCTGCAAAAGTCTCCACTAAAGAAAAGCTCATCTCTCACAGGTTCCTGATCTTATTATAGTAAATTACTCCAAAGTATTAAAAAACCTCCCCTTTAATGAAGATGCTATAAATCACTCCATCTCATTAAGAGTTTTCAAAATAATTTTTACTTTTTATGTTTAATAATTATCAAAATTTGTGATATATTTATGCTGTTTTCCTCAGTTATGTACTTCAGATAATAATTGCAATAAGTTGAGCAAGAAGAAAAATTTTAGTACTTAGAGCCTTATGATCACAGGAAATTTTTTTCTCAGTTCATATCCTTTTTTACAGAGAAAGTTTTGAATTGATAATAAAAATCTGTATTACATTAGAATAGGATTCTGTGGAGAAAGTGGAATGGAAACAATTCAAGGACGAAACAGTACTTATAAAAAACTGTTGAGAAGATAATCATTTTTTTAAAATGAATGTTGGTGGGTATCATTTCCTTATAGCATCCTATAGTATTTAGAATCCACTGAATAAATTTTGAAAAGTAAGTTATGTTTTAAAATGTCTATGTACAATTACATATTTTGTGCAAGGTATATATACTATTTAAAAACTGCTGGGGCATATATGAGCAAAAAGTATGAAGACCCTTAATGGGTACAATGCACACTATCTGGGTGATGGACATACTTATAACTTTGACTCAGACTGTACAGGAGTAATTCATATAACCAAAACATTTGTACTCCTGTAATATTCTGAAAAAAAGAAGAGTGTGAACGTCATTCTACTGGGGGGCTCAGTAATT
>CAUYMX010079214.1:0-21859 GCA_963573855.1 Lepilemur septentrionalis
CCTGTAGTCCCAGCTACTTGGGAGGCTGAGGCAGAAGGATCATTTGAGCCCAGGAGTTTGAGGTTGCTGTGAGCTAGGCTGACGCCACGGCACTCACTCTAGCCCAGGCAACAGAGTGAGACCCCGTCTCAAAAAAAAAAAAAAAAGAAGGAATATGGGCTTTAAGTTGTCAGCAGCTCTTATTATTTTATCTTAAATTTTTATATGAATCTACTGATTTGTAGATATTGTCAATTAATTCAACTTTTTAAAAAATGTATAAATCAACTAAAGAAAGCCTATCATAGGCTGTCAATTTGCAACTGTGATAAAGGAAAAAAACATAACTTTGTCAATATTTCTCAGTTATATCTTAGTCTAAAGGAGTAGTCCCTTTTTCTATGAATATCTCTAATGTCTGGCATTCTCATTTCCGAAGAAGTCACCTTTGCCGCGTATTCCTGCCAGGAGGAGACGCTGCAAAAACTAAAACTTTGAATCACATTTTTGGAAGACACAGGCTGAAAACTACCTGTGGCATTGTCCGTCTTTGTAGATGAATCCTAAGTGAATCAAATCCATTTTAGATTGTATTTCAGTGTTTGTTAGACAATAGCTCAAGACAAGACAAAATGGAAAATGTAGTCCCTGCCCAAGGGGCATGAAGTCTACACAAGGAAGATAAAACATTCCAGAAATAAAAACACCAGCTGGAAAGGAGGCATAATTAATGAAATAGTGCCAAGATTATTGTCTCGCTGCAATTACCAGGTGTTTCTGATACTTCAACAGAGACTGATGACTTGTGGTGAAGGGGTCAGAGCAGGGACTCACACCCTCTGAGCTCTGCGTAGGACAGAAATGGAGTGGAAACTCTCGTATGCTGCAGTGCCTCACTTCTGTCAACAAAATGCAGCAAGTAAAACTAACTGATTTGCAAAGCACAGTAACAGTCCTTAATGATAGTCCTTAGACAATTATATAGTTCCCTTGATCTTTACAGAAAATTAAATTACTATATCTTCCAGGTTCATCCAAAAATTTTTTAACAGATTTGCTATTGTCTGATTTTTTCCCTAGTAAAGGGCTAGGGAAAATAAAGGGGAAACATACACTATAACCAACATAATATGATCCCAATTTTGTTTTTACAAAGTACATGCAGGCAAAGAAAAGATACTGGAAAGAAATGAACCAAAGTGCACTGGTTATCTCTGGGTGGTTGTAATCTCAGGTGATTGTTAGTATAACAGCAAGCAGAAAGTAACCATATTTTCTCAGTAATGCTTCCACAAATGCACTCTGAATTTACTGTGCCCTGACCCTTAGTAGAAATTTTAGGGAGTTTCCATAATTTTTTCTCATGACCCAGAAAATATTTTTAAAGAATAGTCTTCTCCAGATAACAAAAAGTCTAATCTCATCTAAGGATCACACACCACAGTCAGATGTAATATTAGAACTCCAAATTCTTACACAATTTAAGTGTGTCTTTTCCTGTAATGAGCAGTAATGCTTGAGCCCACTTTAGACTAGAAATCGCACAATGGAAAGGGGCTGACAGCTTAGCTTCTCTCTTTCTCTCTTTGCATCCTCCACAACTTGCTAACTGAAAGGTGTGGCCTCTCCTGATTGGTTGAGGGTGAAGAGGAAGCAACGGTAAAGATGCAGGGAAGGTTTTCCTTGAATGACACACCCGATCTGACTGTTTCTTTACAGGGATCTTTTGCAGATTCCTCTGAGATTCATTTCTGGGCACCACTGATGACAATTCCTTCTCACACCTTCAATGCCACTCCTCTAACACATGTCTGACACCCTCTCAGCGCCTGGACTGCCAGAAGTGCACGTCCAGGTTGGAGTCACATTGCTTCTTCACATAGTATGATGACAGGGTCTATTTTAATACAATCCCAGGCTGCTCCTTTCAGTGGCGCTTACATCTGGTCCTTCGTCCCACTTTCTAAGAAAGCACAGCTCATTCCCAGCAGCTCTGGTCAATTTCTTACCTTAGGTTTCTCCTGGAAAGAATCAGACCTCAGTTCTGAGTTCACCAAATGCTGGGGGACAAATGTCAAGTCCTTCAAGTAGATCTTCTCAAACCCCTTATAATTCTTCAATGCTCTCAAGATGGGAGATCACCCAGGGTTAAAGCTCTTGACTAGTTTCTCTGTCTCTTAGCACATTCTGCATACATGGCCCACAGGTCACTTTAGAACATGGGGTCTGTGAAACCTATTGTGTTATCCTGCAGCTTTGGTATTTCTGCTGAAACTCAGTGATAAAAAGAGCACTGTTTTAACACATTGCTGTATTATTTTTTTTGTATGTTTCTTTTTCTATTTTTTTTTTATATCCACATGAATTATTTAATTATCAGAGGGGAAAAATGAGTGTTTATTTCCCTAAGAGTATCTAACACTAATTTTATGAAAACAAGTTGGCAGTAGTGTATATATTTGTTCAACAAAAATCTTAAACATTATTTCTTAACTAAATCAATCACAGGAAATTCCCTTGAAGTTTGTAGTTATAAAAATATGTACAAGCTTCTCTTAGAATTTCGTCACATGAATAACAAGAACAAACCACCTCTATCACGTGTCTTCATGCTCACATCAATCCACTTCTCTCCTCTCCCCATTAATGTTTCCTGTTGTGGGCCGAGTGCGGTGGCTCATGCCTATAAGTAATCCTAGTACTCTGGGAGGCCGAGGTGGGAGGATCGTTTGAGCTCAGGAGTTTGAGACTAGCCTGAGCAAGAGCGAGACCCTGTCTCTAATAAAAATAGAAAGAAATTAGCTGGAAAACTAAAAATATATAGAAAAAATTAGCCGGGCATGGTGGCGCATGCCTATAGTGCCAGCTACTTGGGAGGGATTGCTTGATCCCAGGAGTTTAAGGTTGCTGTGAGCTAGGCTGACACCATGACACTCATGCCTGAGCAACAGTGTGAGACTCTGTCTCAAAACAAAAAATATATATATATTCCTGTTGTCATTTAAAAAGTCACAATCATGGGCTTACTAAGGGAAGGTTATCAGGCTACCCAGGAAAAGTTATCAAGAATGGCATCTCTGGTGAAATCACCATTATTCAAAACCTTAACCACAGGTCTTCAGTCTAGAAATTTGACTTAATTAGGGCAGCCAGAATTTATCAAACTCAGAGTAACCAAACAAAATTACCTAAGGATGACGTGTATGATATATATAGTTGATACAAATCTCAGATCACAAACCTAGTTGTTCAAGAAGTTTTACTTTTTATGTTCCCTATTTGAATTTAACGTCTATTTTATGACTTCGTGCTGCTGAGTGGAGAAAAGTTAACATTGGTTATTTCATGGTAATCTGTTGATTTCAACTTTCCTTCATCTAGTCAGGGTATCCACAAAGGTGGTGGGGGGAGGATGGCTTACGTAACTCTGGGGAGGGCAATCTGGTCTTCTGCTATCCTTGATAAAACACCCACTTCCTCAGGAAAAAACAAAAGCCTTTCCTATCTCTATCTCCCCAAACTCCCACTCACCTCCCCAAACACTCACACATCACAGAGGCTGGCAGTTACCATAACTGAACCACTCTAAAAAAATAGCCCAGATCCAACCAACCTATGCAAGAAAGAAAATCATGAACAAATAAATCAGAAGGGCAAGAAGGTAGAGCAGAAAAAGTAAGTAAAATGTGATAAACAGTGAAAATTTATTCCATTGCCTGTGATGTCAAATGACATGGATAAACTACCCGGCCATTTTATAGCCATCATGGAGGCCTCAGAAACATCCGTGTGGATTTAAGGCCTAGTAACAAGAAAGAGCTCACAGTCCCCCAAAATACAGTGTAGTGTTAACTGTAGGCAACCCACCTTAAAGAAAATAACTGGGTCTGGTAGAGGGTCAGTTAATAAATTGTAGCCCTTTTGTAGTAAATGGTGCTTCCATGGCCTGGAGAAGTTAATTTTCTTTTTCAAAAGCTTAATAGGCATGCGCTGTATAGTGACTCTGGTGGGATCTAACTCAGAAACGGTGTTGGATCCAGTTCTTAAATAGCACACATTTATTACAAGCCTACAGTGGAAAGTACCAAGTCAGATCAGAGACAGGGCTTGATTATGGCTGGGCTCCCAGAAAGCACAAATAACCAAAACACGTGGTAGAAAGTAGTATGTGCCCAAGAGATGGAGTGTGGTGAGAGCTTCAAGGAAGGTGTAGAGTATTTCAGGAAAGGGATTTGGGATGGCATCCTAGGGGTTTGAGCTGAATCCTAAATGACAAGGATATGGAGGCAGGAAAGTAAAGGAGAAGGGCAGTCCAAGGAACTGGCATAAGCAAAGGTAAAGAGAGGAAAGGAAGGGATTGTAGCAGGAAGAAAGAAGGTTGGGGAAAGGTAGGTTGAGGCACAGACAAGAAGGATCTTGAAAATCCAGCTAAAGAGTTTGGAAAGTCTTCTGTTTTTGTTTTTCTTTCTTTGTCCATACTAGGGAAGTGCTTGTGATTATTGGGCAAGGGAATGCAAACGTCAGAACTGTGCTTCAGAAAACAATGGGAAGGAGACTGTAAAACAGACTAGGAGGAGAAATGGAGACAGTGAGAAACAGGAGTCTAGAAATAATCCCAGTGATACCTGTAGAGACTGGCCTAGGGCCATGTCACTCTCTTCCCCTAGCAGACCCGGCACCCACCACTGCACGTGCTCAATAGGATGAGGTTACATGATTGTTGAAAAAGGATGACATTGATTCCTACAGGCAAATCAAAAACTTGAAGCAAAAATTAAGGTCATTTGGTAGGTGAGAAGTTAGGGTCATGATTGACTAACAGGGTCTCGGAACTCTCGACTCCCTAGCATTCGCTGGCTCTGCCTCTCTCTCTCTCCCAAACAGGAAGAATATTTAACAGGTATAATCTCTTTCTTTCCTTGTTCTCCTACTTACCTGCCCAAACCCCAGAATGCATGCGACACAGCACAACTTCCATTTAAAAATAAATTTTTTTAAAAAAAGCACTTGATTGTATTTTTTCTAGATGTAAAAAGTATTATTGGCTCACTAAAAGTAAATAATTTAATTCAATTAATAACTTGAAAAACGCTGAATATCATTGACAATTCTATCCCCAGAGATAAGCACATTCAGCTTGTATAAGCCTTTCCAGATCTGTGAGGATATATGAACTATAAATCACTAAATTGGTAGATTTACAGATCGAGAAATATATATTGCTAGGTAAACTTTTTATTTGGAGTGATCATGTAATCCATTCATTTTCTGAAATAAACCCCTATGCTCTTTTGTTATCTTAAAATTGTGTCATTGTTGCTTTTATACCTCTCAAAGTCATCTCAAGATTAAAATCTACACTGAAATTAAAGAACTCTGTTTAGCTATCTCCTGGATCACATTATTGTCCTTACTTTAATTAGTTATAATATGTCTATAGGACATTCGCTGCGAGGGAGCTGGCAGGGCTCATCAAACTCCAGGAAGTAAATAGGAGCTACTTTTAATCTTGGTGCTCAGATTCATAAATGGCGGCACCCAGCAGATCATAATGAGCTCAAGGTCACCTGGTACACGAACAGCAGGCCTGAAAATCAAAGCCTGGATTCTGCAGCCTGAAACTTTTCCCTAAGAATGGAAATCTCTTCGTAGAACGTTCAAACTGGTAGATCTGGACCTGAGAGGTAACCTAGTTCAACATCCTAACTTTGCAAATGTGGAAATAAAGTACAGAGAGGTTTTTACCACTTGTGTGTGTCAAGTGGGTGGTTAGTGACTGATCTTTTTATTGTTCCAAAACTGAACAGCACACAGAATTTCCCGAATACTGGGAGGAAAAGTATTAAGAGAGATTTTTTTCAAAATTAAAAAAAATTAATTAAAAACAAACCCTTATTGAATCGAACATTAGAGTTCATTAAAAATGAAGAAAAGATAGCCTATTTTTGACTTGAAGAAAGCGATTTAAAAGTGAATTTCATTTTTTAAACTCAGGGTCTATTACTTCAATGAGTTTTCAAATTAAGTTATTAAGTCAGTACATGTTTTATGATTTTTAATTAACTTTACTTTTTAAACATGGCATCCAGCTTTGCTGCACATTTAAAACAGATTTGTGTCAATGTGTAATACGATTCTATTTTTTTTTAAGTGTGTGGGGCAAGGATTGTATGTGTGAGTGTTTGGAAGGTCAAAACATTAACAATATTAGTAATCAAAATATTAACATTGGATGGTGGAATTTCAGATTATTTTTATTTACCTTTTTCTTATCTGTATTTGCTCATTTTGACATTTTTCTACAATAAATATATATTTCTTACATATGCAAAGAAAAGATGTTGACAGTGAATCTATGATTTTCCCAGCCTTTATGGGAAAATAGCTATTTATTGTATTTGAAAAAGAAAAGCAATGTTCTATTCGCTTGTTATGATGGATATTGTGCTTGGCTTGCCTACTTAATATCTATTCAAGCCTCTTTTTAGTACATCTTCCTATGCTACGTTTGGAAAGCTCAGAATTAACTCCTTTGCAGCTGGGGTTTGAGATGAGACTTAAGTTCTGCACATTAGAACCTTCATGCAAGGCTATGATTTGGAAGTTAGTTGAATGGGGAGGGCGGAAGGCTGTGGTGCAGATGGTGGCTGCTCACTGCAGAAGCGGGGTGGTGCTGCAGTCACCAGCTTCCTGACTCTGCAGCTGCTTGCAGCAGTGGTAGCAACTGCCCTGATCACTGCAGAGGCGGCATGATTCTGGGGTTAGAAGTTGTTCCTGGAAACTCCATCTACCACCTACTTCTCTGGCCTTTCCAGTGATACTATAAACCATCTAATCCATAGTAGTAAGT
The DNA here is from genome assembly GCA_963573855.1 of Lepilemur septentrionalis. NCBI lineage: Eukaryota > Metazoa > Chordata > Mammalia > Primates > Lepilemuridae > Lepilemur > Lepilemur septentrionalis. The sequence goes on from CAUYMX010079214.1 coordinate 6,830, forward strand.
TGAATTCTGCTTAAAATTATCTATGACAGTTCTGTTGTTGTGATTGAACACTAACCCATGGAATCATGTTCAAAATGCTTTTATGTGTTGTCCTTCTAATCCTTAGCCCTACCATTAATTTTTCTCTTTTTGTAATTACAACAATAATACCTGCTTGCTGTAAAAAAAAAAAAAAATCCAGCAACACAAAAGTAACATATACATTAAAAAGAAGTAATAATCTGTCTTCATGCTCCTTACCCCCATCCTATACCCTAGAGGAATCCCCTGTCAATAGTTTATTGTTTCATATCCTTCCAGATATTCTCTATGCTTTCAGAAAGTACAAACACAGAGAGAGTTTTCTTTTTCTCATTCATTTTTACAAAAATGACATGGTACTTTCTAAAGTCTGCAACTTGATTTTTTTTATATCCTTCCATATTCATATATGCTGAGCTGCCTGGTTCTTTTTAACTACAATATATTATTCCACACTGTGGAGGAGCTAAAATACGTTTCAACATTTCCTGTGTGGATGAGCATGTTAATGTTTATAAACAATGTTGTAGTAATCACTCTTTATCAGATATCTTTGTGCATAGGTCTGAATATTTCTTGAGATAGATTCTAAAATCTAAACGTGAAAAAAAATTAAATGTTAGCAGATTGCATTTAACAGTGTTTGTAAAGAATAATGTCTGTTTTGCTTATTACTGTATCACCAATGCTCAGAACAGCATCTGGCATGTACAAGACACTAAATAAACATGTGTGAAGTGAATGCTAAATGAGTGATTGAAAATAGACTAGGAAATGTATTAATGCAATTCACCACATGAATGGATTAAAGGAGAAAAAATAAATACACATACAACTATTATGATGGATGTTCCCACAAATTGGGTAAAACTCCACATCCACTCCTGATTTTTAAGAAGAAATTATTCATCAAGAACTAGAAGAAATGTCATTAGCCTGATAAAAGAACTTACCCAAAACCAACAGCAAAATATGTTTCTAAATATTCATAAAAGAAAGAATAGTTACTACTTTCAAGGTCTCAGTTATGAATAAAAATAAACTCCCAAGTCTGAGATAGGAAAGAAGGCAAAAAAATATTAAAATAAGGTATAAAATATTACATGACCTGTTGACTTCCACAAAGAAATGCCAAGCAGCCTTAATAAAAAAGCAAAATCATCTGCCACAGAGGTGCATTGAGTTAACTCTGCAGAAGTTCATCATACCGGAGGCAGGCCTACTGGTCCAATTTTAATGTTAGGAAAATGACAGAGTCGGACAAGGGACGGTGTTTAGGAGCCAATGGCTGGGCTGCAGCTGTCCTGCCTCCTCTCCAGTACTCCAACTCTCATCAACAGAAACGAAGGCTGCTCATCTCTTTTCCCTAATGATCTGCTGTATCCATTCTAAATGCTTCTCATCCCCTCATCGTGGTCATTTGTAGGATATGGACAGGCCAAGAAAAAGGCTCTTTCAACTATAGGAAATTCTGTGATAGAAAGTCAAATTATAGAAAGCAATCCAAAGTCCCGTAATTTGGAATCTTGCATAACCCTGTAAAAACATACAAGGTTTATACGTGTTGCTATGGGGGGAAAATGTGTTAAGTGGAAAAAGTAAAGTTGCAGTGTGTACGGCATGATTAAATATGCATGCATTTTTATTTCTTTCTAACAACTTTATTGAGATATAATTTACATGCCACAAGTTTATCCATTTAAAGTGTATGATTCCATAATTTTAAGTATATTTACAGAGTTATGCACCAATCACATAATCTTGTTACGGAATATTCTCATCATTCCAAAAATAAACCCCGTATCCATTGGCAGTCACTCATTCCCTCTTCTCCCTCCTGCCAGCCCCAGGTAACCACTAAACTGCTTTCCGTTTCCACAAATTTGCCTACTCTGAATGTCTGATATTAATCGAATCATACAATATGTGGTCTTTTGTGACTGGCTTCATTCACTTAGCAAGTTTTCAAGGTTCATTCACATTGTAGCATTTCTCTTTATGGTACAGTGATGTTCTATTACACGGATATATCACATTTTATTTATCCATTTGTCTGGTGAAGGACATTTGGATTGTTTCCACTTTTGACTATTACGAATAATGCTTCAATGAACATCCATGTACAAGTTTTTGTGTAGGCATGTATTTTTATTTCTATTGAGCATATGGATACTTGGATACAATGGCTGGACACTTTCCAGACAGTCCTCATTTATCTAAGAATGAAATTGCTGGGTCATATGGTAACTCTGTTTAACATTTAGAGAAATTACTAGACTGTTTGCAAAAGTGGCTGCATTTTACATGACCACCACCAATGAATGAAAATTTCAATTTCTCCACATCCTTGGAAACACTTGTCATGGCTTATCTTTTTTATTATAGCCATCTTAGTGGTGTGAAGTAGAATCATATTTTGGGTTTGATTTGCATTTTCCTAATAACTAGTGATGTTGAGCATCTTTTCATGTGCTTATTAGCCATTTATATTTCTTCTTTGGAAAATTTTTCATACCCTTTGCCCATATTTCAATTGGCTTATTAGTTTTTTACTATTGAAATATGAATTAGTCATATATTTTGGATACAAGTTCCTAATCAGATATATGACTTGCAAATATTTTTCCCATTCTGTGGGTTGTCTTTTCACAATCTTGATAATGTTCTTTGAAGCAAAAAGTTTTTAATTTTAAAGTACAACTTATCAATGTTCTCTTTTATAACTTGTATTTTTGGTGTCATACCTAAGAAATTGTTGCCTAATCCAAAGTTTTGCTTCTATAGTGAAGACTAAGGTAAGATCGGGACTTTAGAAACTTCGCAGTTCAGTGAGGGAAACAGACATGTAAGCAAAAAACTATAGTTACCAAAATTCAATGCAATAAGTGCTAAAAGAGAAATAAGCACTGAGGAGAGCCTCATCTGAGGCAAAATAATAATAGTTTATCATTGTTGAGTAATTACTGTGGGCAAAGTCCTGTGGCAAGCAGTTTATAAACATTATTTCTTTTGTGCATAAGAACCCTTGTAGGTAGATTCTGCTACAATTCCCTTTTCCAGATAAGAATATCAAGACACAGAAAGGTAGGTAACTTGGTTTCATAGCTAGTAAGCAGAGGAAGCAGGATTTGAACCCTGCTGCTTGTGCCTGGAGCCCATGCCCATAAGTACTGGCCACAGACATGTTCAACAACCCAGTCATGATCAAGAAGAAAGTATTTAAATATAGTACTGAATGGTGCTTCTCAAATACTTTCTCCGCTAACTCTTGGGACATTTATTTTAAGTTCATCCATGTTTGGAAACATCAGGTTGAATAACACTATCCCTTTAAGGGCCAAAACAATCAATTAAAAACTAGAAACATCCCATACATTTAAGGATAAAACTCCAAATTTGGTAGCAGCTGAGCACAGACACACATTTTATGAGAACAAGGGAGATACTGTATTCTTTCCATCTTTGGGTCCTTATAACAGTATCTAGTATAGATGAGTAATTCAACAATATTCATTGGATAAATGATTGATTGAATGAACAAATAAAATGCATGAAAGGCACATAAGTTAAAACCGCTGCCAGAAACAAAAATGGTAGTCACAGAAGAGGAACAAGAACATCTCATAATCCAGAACAAAAATTAGTTGTGCCTTGATTATTTCAAATGACAGAAAACAAAATTATATAAGGACCGTAGTTCACAATATTGACATTGAGCCTGTTATACTGCTTGAATTCTAGAATATTACATTTTGAAGAGACACAGAAGATATCTTCCTTGACTGAATTTTGAAAGCATCCCTTGTGATCTAACAGGATGACATTAGGCCTCTATTTAAACACATTCAATGGAGAAAAGCTGCTTGTGACCAGCTTTAATTGTTTACTGTATAAAAGTGTTCCCTATCTTGACCCATGACTTCTTTCTGGTCCTAATTTTACTACTGGAAATGATGTAAAACAACCTAATCTTTCTAGCTCATGACGGCCCGTGGCATTTATCATGCTTTCTTGTTTCCATTTTCAAAGTACCATTATCCTAGAGTACCACTTATTTCTACTGATTTCATATGACCTGTGCATGTGTGTTTCAACAGGACGATGATGTGATTAATGGAAAGTAACTATGGCCGTGATTAGAGGCTTGAGAAGTCCTTTAACAGCACGGTTAGGGAAAGTCATAGAGAAAACTATGTGCACCTTGATGAGTGCTTTCCAAGTCTTCAAAGTTCACCATGGGAATAACAGATGTGAATACCATCTACCTCTCTCCCTAAACTGAGGATTCCACCAGGCACATAAGTTTGCCTTTGGATTGTCTTGGAGTAATTTTTATATCTTCATGGCCTCCTCTCCCACCTGCCTATTCTAAAGTCTCTGGCTATGTACTCAATGGGTACAAAGAAATGACGCCACAGGGCCCTAAGTATTTATTGTAAAACTGACTGAAGAAAAAGTTGAGTTATACGGAATATCCCTTAGTAAGGCTAGAATTCAGGCTGGGCTAAGTTTCATTTCTACACACCCAGATTTTTTTCCCGCAATTTTTCTGTCATCCTAATTTCCTTCTTCTGGTCTTGTTTCAGTTTTGCAACGTTCAATTTTCCACTCCAGGAAAATGAAGATCCCAGCACATCATAGGCTAAATCAGTACTGTCAAGGAAAACTCAATTCAGACTGAAAATATGAAAACAAGACTCTGCTATCTATGAGACCAGTCCTGCAGGCAGGAAGGAGCACTGAAGAAAGGGCAGATACAGCACTGCAGCTCCATCACGTCAACAGGACACGCTCAGGTTGATACGAGCACAATTCAAGACCCTCCAAGAGTTGCCCTGTGGTCAGTGGGGGTGGGAGGCTGGCGAGGAGTGTGACGTGACATTCGTGCAAGAAAGATGAGATCTCACGACAGTCAACAGAAAAGGAAAGGAGAGGATGTACACTTGCAAGTTAGCAAGCTGCACAAAGGCTACGTGAAAGGGTACTGACAGCATACACTTAAAAGAGGTTTCTGGATGGTGCGAGAAGACACTTAGGATCTATAAAGGGTCACAATGTTTGTCTGGGACAAGAGAATATTGCAGATCTATAAAGGGGTCTCAATGTCCATCCAGGCAACTAAAATATTAAAGATCTCTATTAGCTGAAATTGTTATCTTTTTGAAAATACGGCAAGATGTCTTGTGAAGCAAGCCGCCTCTGTCTTCAGTACAGAATGTGCTGTGAGTCCCATTTCTAAAGGGCAACTTGTCCCTTCTCCTCTCTTGTAAAGGAGATGGCTTCCTATGCTTTTCCGCTCACCGTGGCTCACGCTCCCACCCGGTTCTGCAGCCACAGGGGACTTTTAATGTTTTAATGTGGGCAGAGAGTAGTTTCAAACTGCCATTACTGAACTAAAGGCACATTAAAAGGAAAAAAAAAAAAAACCTTCTATATATTTATCTGGCTATTTAAATTTAAATTATGTTAAGGAATTACTTCTCTATTTTAAGAGTCATTTTTTGTCATTTAGTAATGAAACATAATTGCACAAATCAATGTTAATTTATGACAATGAAACAATAAAATATTGATGAAATAAAAGTCCCTAGACCACTGTAATGAGAACAAGCATTTTAAATCAATTCTCTACTCCGGCCCCAAAGCGATCTTTCCAAAACACTAACCAGTTTGTATTTCTTGCTTAAAACACTTCACTAGCTTCCCACCACTTGTAAAATAAAGTCCAAACTCATTAGCAAGAATAAATCTATCCTTCCTGGCTGGCTCTTGTTTACTGCTCATCTCCCACCACTCAGATTCCTCATTTCATGCTATTGCAACGCTAAGCTACTTGCAGTTTCCCAATATACCCTGCCATTTTATGCCTCCTTGCTCCCACGTTCATCACTGTAGTGCAATTTCCCTCTCTGATGTCCACCCAGTAAGATCCCACTCAACCTTCAAAATCCTGCCCAGATCTGATTGCAGAAAATCTTTGTACTAACGCTTCCCTGAATGCATTCATCACTCTTTCCTCCCTCTGCTACCGCTGCGTCTCATTCATAGTTCTATATTTCTTTCGTTTCATATAACCACTATGTCTCATGGACTCTTTGGGAACAAAATAATTTTTATATCACAGTACATAGATCTGTCTATGAATGTAACACTCAATAAAAATTTAAATGACAGTTTAGATTATTTGATAAACAAATACTCTATATTTTCAGACTCCACAAAATTAATGCAAATACTAGGAACTTAATGTTTTATAGCTCAGATTTTACCCTCACAGTAATATTTCAATGTGAGCAAGACAGATATTTTTATATCCTTAATATATAACAACTAGTAAGGAGATGCTAGAATAAGAACTCAAGACTTTTAAGTCGTACATTGTCCAACAACCTACATGCTACCTACTTTGACAACCAAATACAGACTCTGACAGTCTCTCCTGATCAGATAACCTGATGAAAAGAATCCCTATGTGATAAATCTCAAAATAATTATATGAGAATGAAGCCAGACAATTAAGCATATATATCCTATGACTACAGTCATTTAAAACTCTAGAACAGTGCTTCACAACCAGAGTTATTCCCCCTACCCCCAGGGACATTTGGCAATGTCTAGTGATATCTTTGGTTGTTACATCTAGGGCAGGGCTGCTACTCACATCTGGTGGGTAGAGATCAGAGATGCTGATAAACCTCCTGCAACGCACAGGAATGCCTTCTACAACAAAAAATGTCTGCTCCAAAATGTCAATAGTGCCACTATTGAGAACTCTGTTCTAAAACAATATAAACTAATTTATAGTGACAGAAGGGAGGTCAGTGGTTGTTTAGGGATGGGAGGCTAAGGAAGAATGGAAGGGAGGGATTACAAAAGAGCACTATAAAACTTTCAAGAGTGATGGATACAGTGATTATCTTGATTTTAGTAGTCATTTCATGGGTGTATATGTGTTTCAAAATTAATCAATTTGTACATTTAAATATATGCCATTCATTATTTGTCCATTATGCCTCAGTAAAGCTGTTTTTTAAAAAGTTAAAAATTCAAAATGAGAACAACAAAAAAGGGCACCTATGGCATGAGTCAAAGGTCTCAACAATCCTCTCTTACTCAAAAACATCACACTTAGCAGAGGACCTACAATCAATTAATAGCTTCAGGATGTCATCATAATCCCTTGGATAATCAACACGTTTCCTTTCCCAACAATCCTTGGCAAGGCATGATCTAGTGCCACTTCAAATGTTGGATCAGAGTTGAAAATAATATAGTAGGGTTATAAGGAAGATTCAGAATCCAAGATGTATGTGAGAGTTAGATACAAGGTACAAAGTATTTGTATTTCAAATAAACCAGAGCAGAACAGAGATGACAAACATTTAACATTGTTCGTCTATCACTGGGGGAAAGGTCTGCTGTTCAAACGAAGCATGTTGTAGTTTGCCATCACAGTGGGTAAGTTCTATGGATTCTGGAGAACAGAGCCACCTCCAAGAAATGCTCAGTTACGATAATACCAACTTTCGCTTGTCCCCTTTAGTTGCCCAGGGCTAGCACAACTAGACACTGAGTAGAGTGCTTAGTGAAAGTAGGTGGTAAATCTCACCATAATTCATACAATCCTTACCATGTTTGGTCCAGCCTAACTGTGGTGGCTAACCTCCAAGACAGCCATCAGTGACCCCTCTCCTGCTATTGACACTCTTGTACAGTCTCACAAGGGTTGCATCTCGTCCCGCATTGTACTATGGTTGGTCTGTGTGACCAACAAACACAGCAGAAGTAAAGGTATGTCACTTCCAAGATTAGTTACAAAAGGCACTGTAGCTTATATCTTCCTCTTTCTCTCTCTCTCCTCTCCTCTTCTCTCTCTCTCTCTCTCTCTTTCTCTCTCTCTCTTTCTGACACTTGTTCTGGGGTAAGCCAGTGCCATGTCATGATCAGCTTGATGGAGAATCCAATGTGGTAAGGATCTGAGGTTACTGACAAACAACCAGTGAGAAACTGAGGTCTCCCCACAGCCATGTGAGTGAGGTTGGGAGTAGACCCTCCAGCCCCAGCTGAGCCTTCAGAGGACAGCTTGACCACAACTTCATGAGAGACCCTGAGGCAGAACCACCCAGAAAAGCCATTCCTGGATTCCTGAGCCTCAGAAACTGAGTGAGATGATAATAAATGTTTATTGTTTTAAGCCACTAATTTGTGGGGTAATTTGTTATACAGCAACAGATAACCAATACACCAACCTACTTCTGAAATTTTGGAGTTGGACAGAACCTGTACTTGATAAGTCTATGGTCTTAGGGTGACCGCAACAGACCTATTAGCTACTTCTAGGGTAGCATCCCAGGGCCTACAAAATATCCAATTTGCTCTTTAGATGATGGTAGAAAAGAAAGAAGGGTGCAGGGTGGTCATAGAAGGAGATATTACTTAATCTGGGTTTTTTGAGTATGCATAAAGGAATCAGGTAAAGGAAGATGTCCCTTTGATCCAGAATAAGTACCTGAAGCCAGTTGGGAAGCATGACACTAAAACTTTAATAAAGGTCTTTCTTACATACCTATCCCAACCAACCAGACTAAGGGCTGGAATGTGATTCACTAGAGATGTGTTGCCAAACAATTTGCTTAAAATCTCTATGATTGGATTCACAGTTATAGATAAGGGATAAGATATTGTCTCCAGAAGACCTTAGTTGAAATGAACAGGCCACCTGGGAGAGGAGAAAGAAATCTACGGTACGGAAATTATATAGGGAGCTTTTCAAAATCCCGATGCCCAGAACACAGCCTTGTTCTATTATCAGTGTCTTTAGGGTGAGAAGCAGACAGCAGTGTTTTTTAAAGCTCTATATAGGGTTGCAATGTGTAGCCAAGTTTGAGAACCACTGAGCTGCAGGGTGTGAGTCATCATAGGAGAACAATGGAAGAAGGAGGAGGGGAAGAGAAAAAAACACTGAATTCAGCAAATTTGTGCTGTCCCTTCCACGAGGACAGCCTAATGTTCTGGCTGCCACTGTTTCCTTGACGATATAAACTCATCAAGCTATTTCAGTATTGTAGTTCTCATTTTTCACAGCACCAAGCATGCTGTTGACATCCTATAAATGTTAGATAATAACAATGGTTTGCTGTCAGTTACGTCTTTATAGCTGTCATTACTATAGAGCTGACTATCAGGGGAGAGGTTTTTGTTCTGCAAGTTCCAATTATTTGGACATCACAGTTGCAGGTCAAATCAGAGTCTGAATCTACATTACAAGTGACGTGTCAACAGAGGCAGTTGCAGGAGTGCCACCTTTTCATTATTCCCACAGCTACGTGAACTGTTAGCTTTCCATAACACCTGGGGCTCTATCTCTCCCACTTCATCTTGTAGCCATCCTATAGCCTCCCCATTGCTAGGATGTGCTATGACCTGAACCCCAAATTCAGTAGACTGTCTCCCAGAGAACTGGTCATCTGGCTTTTCTCCCTCTTAATGAGACATTTCTAAGATCACCTGTTCTGAATGCTTTGGGCAGTTGTTACAAAAGGAACACTGTGAAGTATGCAAGGTCTTGGAAACCCTCAGGTGTTGATAAGGGAAAAACAATTAAGAATCAAAGCCTTAAGAAAATTACACTGTCAATGTCATACAATATGACCTTTGATTATGAGGAATTAAGAAGCATTCCACATCCAGGCTCTGGTGTCTATCAAGAATCTTTATGTTACAAAATCCAAGCTTCTACTTTAATGTCTTTAGGCTTCCACTGGGAATTTCTTCAACACACAAAGATGTTAATTGGAGAACAAGAAAAGTATTTGAAGGACTTCATGACCCACAATTATTCTTTGGGAAAGTTGGATTTTTTTAACATATGAAGGAATATTGGTACCTCGTCTTCTTCAAAATAACTTGTTTTAGCCATAATTCTATCAGCACAGGGCTATCGTGCATTTTAGAATTCCAAACAGGAGTTCCCTCTGTTAGACGTAGAGTCCCAAGACAGATTAATGAGAAAATAAAAGCAAGAGAAATGTAATTCTCTTGTGAATGCAAACAGCTAATTTAATAAATTGCACAGATTTTAAAAAGTAAAGAATATGAAAACAAGATTCTGGCTATTTATTTATTTTCACACACACAAAAAGCCTCAAAGTTTCAAGTTTTCTTTTCCTAATCCAGAGATCAAAGAAGTGCAAGGATGTAATTTCTTTTCGTAATAAAAAGGACTTTTACCACAGCAATACCACATATTATTATACAGAGCCAGTTAAGAAGAGGCAGGGATTTATTACAGAGCAGTGTTAATGTCTTGGGGTAATTTTGTGTGCCTGAAGTTTCTTATTATAATAATTCTAACAGGGGAGATGCAATTGTTATGCAGCAAGATGGACTGTTGTATTGAAGGATTACTTGTTCCTTACTTGGTGTGGGGTATGTTTTTTTTGCTACTTCGTACAATTGTATGATGGAACTTGTCATACATGAAAAGCACAATGATATATACAAAGCTGTTAATTGTAGCACTGTTCATAACTGCAAATAACTGCAGAAAAATGAGATATCCATCAATGCGAAATGTTTTTAATAAATTATGATGTATCTATTGAATGAAATACTAGACAACTGTTTAAACAATGAGGTAGTTTATGAAATTCTCCTTAACAAATGTAGTTATATGAAAGGAGAAAGATGCAGTTTAGTATATACAATATGCAATCATTTGTGGGACAAAAGGGAATTAGACATGTATATATAACTTGTATATGCATAGGCCACTTTTAAACAACAGCAGCAATTGTGAAGAGGGGGATTGAAAGAGTGAGAATCAGGGGCAGGAAGGAGAATTTTTACTTATTGCCTTTTTGTACTGTGTTGTATGTTTTCTGTACTTTTATTTAAAATACTTCAACATAGATATAGCATGGTATATATGTGCACATTCAATATTTTTAGCTTATTTCTGCACCCTGAGGGGTGGATCAGTTAATATTTGAAGTGTTCTAATCATGAATATGTACCTAAATAATTATTAATAATAATTAGCATTTAAAAGTGCTGATCAAAGGTACACATTCTGGGTGTGGTGGTGTGCACCTGTAGTCCCAGCTACTTGGGAGACTGAGGTGGCAGGATAACTTGAGCCCAGGAGTTTGAGGCTGCAGTGAGCTGAGATCACACTACTATACATAGATATATATAGAGAAAGATCTTGTCTCAAAAAAAAAAAAAAAAAAGACAAGGAAAGAAAAGAAAAGTCCACATTCCAGCAACAGGCTAATATTATCTTGTTTTCTGGTCAATAACAGAGGTCAAGTTAGCTTTAAAAATAGATTCTATTCATTTATTCATGTATTTAACAAATATTTGTCGAGAAACTACATGATTATAGTCATTTTAGCACTTGGCCTGTACCAGTGAACAAAACAAATATTCTTACTCTTGTAGTAATCTAATATAGTGATCTAATATATTTTTTAAAGATTTTTTATAGATAAAGTTAGAATGACTTTTTCTTCTTGCCATGATGAATAAAATAGTACATGACTTCCACCCAAACAATTAGAAAACTAAACATAATATGAAATAAGAGTTTACAGAGACTGAAAAACAGCAAGCCCAGGACAGTGAGCCCTGCAAGAAGGTAACAAACAAGGTAAACAACCCTACCATTGCCCTGGCTTTCTTCCTAGAGAGAATTTCCAGGCAGTAGCACAGAAGTGGAGAAAACCCAAGCAGACCATAGTGGTCTTGCTGGCTGGAGGAGACAAAGCTCAGAGTTTATGGAAGCCGCTGAAATTTGCAGGGTAGAAGATTGAAGAGGAAAGTGATACACAGAGGAAAAGCTGAAGAAATCTGCAGAGGCATCCTCTAGAGTCAGAAAGACTACAGGGCAACTGTAAACTGAGTAATTCCAGGGCTCACACAGGACTGAGAGATATCCAAGTCCCAACCAGCTATCGTGGAGACTTCATTAAAGTGCTGGCACATTCAACAGAGACCCGGAAGGGTCTGGCCTTAGCAATAGGGCTAAACTAGGCCCACAGTAAGGGCTACGCAAGACCCAGACCAGAAAAGATTAAGAACAAGCCTCAAAAGTATCACGATATCTCAACTGCTTGACAAAATAACATGCAACATTCTTTTTTAAAAAACAACAAAATGTTGATTCTTGATAATATCTGACATTCAATCAAAAATTACAAAGACATGCAAAGGAGCAGAAAAATGGCACCAATAACCAAGAAAAAAAATTAATCAAAGGAAAATGTCACAGTAGGATACAAAGAAAAACATGAACAAAATGAAGAAAAAAATAGAACCTACAAAAAAGAACTAAATAAAACTTCCAGAAATGAAAAGCACAGTGTCAGAAATGACAAATTTACTATATGTGCTTAACATCACATTAGGCACTACACTGATTTGAAGATATAACAAAAGGAACCATCCAAACCAAATCACAGAAAGAAAAAAAAATGAGCAGGCACTTAGTAACTAATGGAACAATATCAAGAATACTAACACATATGAAATTCAAAGTTTGAAATTCAAGAATCAGAAGGAGTGAAGGAAGAGGAATTTAATAAATAATCCCAAATTTTTAATTTTAATGACAACTATAAACTCACTGAAATCCAATATGTTCAACCAATCTTAAGCAGACACATCATACTCAAATTGCTGAAAACCAGTGATAAAAAGACTATCTTAAAAGCAACCAGAGAAAAAAGACACATCATTTAGAGCTGCTGTCCCAAACCCCTGGGCCCCACAACAATACTGGTCCATGGCGTGTTAGGAACTGAGCCACACAGCAGGAGGTGTGTGGCGAGCAAGCAAAGCTTCATCTGTGTTTACAGCTGCTCCCCATCTCTTGCATCACCACATAAGCTCCGCCCTCCTGTCAGATCAGCAGCAGCATTAGGTTCTCATAGGAATCTACTGTCCACTGCACATGCAAGGGATCTAGGCTGCTCACTCCTTATGAGAATCTAGTCCCTGATGATCTGAGGTGGAGCTGAGGCAGCGCTGCTAGCACTGGGGAGCGGCTGCAAATACATATTATCATTAGCGGAGAGGTTTGACCACACACACAATAAATGTAATGCACTTGAATCGTCCTGAAACCATCCCCGCCCCCTGTCCCAGTCCATGGAAAAACTGTCTTCCATGAAAATGGTCCCTGGTGCCAAAAATGTTTGGGACCACAGAGGAAAGCAAAAGGATAATTACGTTGTGTTCTAATCAGAAATAATTTAAACCGAAAGACAACAGAATGAAATCTTTAAAAGGATGAAGAAAAAAACTGTCAACCTTGAATTCTACATCCAGTGAAATAAACTTTAAAAGTGAAGGGAAAATAAAAGCTTTTTCGGGCAAACAAAAACAGAGACAGAATTGTCACTAGCACTATTCACAGTAGCCAAAATATGGAGTCAACTCAAGTGTCCACCAGTGGAAGGATGGATACAGACAATGTGGTACACACACACAATGGGTGTTAAGTATGAAATGTTCGATCTCCTTAAGTACTAAGTTTGACAGTTGATATCTCTAACATTTCACTTTGACACGTCTTGTTTTACTTGTATTGTGAAGGTACATCCTCAGTCTTTCAAACACATATTTTGGCTTGTGACTATCTTTCAGATTTTTTTATAGCAATTTTTGTGAAACCATGGATAAGTGAAAAATTTATGTTATTTTCGAATATGAGTTCCATCGTGGAACCAATGCAGCACAGACAGCTCGAAACATCAACGAAGTGTTTGGGAAGGATGTGGCTAATGAATGCACGGTATGTCGGTGGTTTCCATTCTGGTGATTTTAATCTTGCAAACAAGACACATGGGCAACCTGAGACCAAGGTGGACAATGATGAGCTGAAAGCTGTAGTGGAAGAAAATCCATCTCAACCTACATGTGGATTAGTGGCAAGTTTTGACATTACTATTCCAACAATATTGGACCATTTGAAACAAATTGGCAAGGTAAAGAAGCTGGATAGATGGGCTCCACATGAATTAAATGAGCATCAGAAGAGAAATTGTCTCAAAGCTTGACTTTCTTTGCTGTCATGATATGAAGGCGAACGATTTCTATACCATATTGTTACATGTGATGAAAAATAGATTCTCTTTGACAATTGCAGACGTTCCACACAATGGTTATATTAAGATGAAGTGCTGAAACACAGTCCAAAAACGATATTCAAAAAAAGCTAATGGCATCTGTTTGGTGGTCCAGCACTGGTATTATCCAGTACAGCTTCAGGAAACCTGGTCAATCTATTATAGCGGATGTCTACTACAACCAAGTGAAGGAAATGATGAGGATGCTTGTGATTAAGCAGCCAAGATTGGTCAACAGAGACAGGCCAAATGCAACACAGCATCATCAGTTTCATAACATGCTAAAGTTGAACGATGAGGTATTCCGTGTGGATTTGCCATATCATTCTAAAGTGTGTTGGCTATCGCAAGGACAGGTATTAGTCAAAATTTTATCTCTTTGAGAACAGATAAATTTTATGAAGAACAGAATCAGCAATGTGAAGTATTGAAAGATTTCTATAGGAATGCAGCATTTCTGTGTGATATCATGTCAAATCAAAACAACATGAATATTTCTTTGCAAGGTAAAACTAAGTCTATATATGATACGTGGCAAAAAAAAAAATCCAAGCATTTCGAAAAAAGATATCTTTTTTAAAAACACTTCTTCAAAATGAAATTTTGGATGAACGTTTTCCCCAGGTAGCAAAGGTCATTGAGGAGCAGGATGATATATGCAAATCATTTGAAAAATACACAACTTTTATAGACCTATTAATTGAATACAATGAAAGGTTCACTGACTTTGAGAACCACGACCTCACGCTCAAATTAGCACTTTAGGCTCACATAGTTGTTATCACCAAAGCACCTAAAGAACTACAGTTGGAATTGATTGAGCTCTCAGTAGATGACATTTTAAAGTCATTGTTTGATGCTAAGAAAGATCCAATTGAAA
>CAUYMX010079216.1:0-70077 GCA_963573855.1 Lepilemur septentrionalis
CAGGCAACTAAAAATAGAAAATATTAGCCGGGCGTGGTGGTGCATGCCTGTAGTCCCAGCTACTCGGGAGGCTGAGGCAGGAGGATCGCCTGAGCCCAGGAGTCTGAGGTTGCTGTGAGCTAGGCTGACGCCACGGCACTCGAGCCCGGGCATTTGAGTGAGACTCTGTCTCAAAAAAAAAAAAAAAAAAAAAAAAAAGATCTCATTCTACAGTTGGATGCAAATATCTGTCTTTGTGTGTCTCCTCCTCTCTATTAGAATAGAAGCTCCCTGAGACCAGAACTATGTATTTACACCACTGGCTCAGTGGTTGGCACATGGTAGATGCTCAATAGCAAGTGCATGAACATAAAATCAACCAGTTAATGTTTATATCTATTTTGTAAAATATTACTTTGACACGTTATCTTTAATTCCTCTTAATTTTCCTAAGCATAAGAGATATCAAAGACTAAAATGCATTTCTGTAAACGACTTTACAGTGA
Organism: Lepilemur septentrionalis; assembly: GCA_963573855.1. Lineage (NCBI taxonomy): Eukaryota > Metazoa > Chordata > Mammalia > Primates > Lepilemuridae > Lepilemur > Lepilemur septentrionalis. The sequence continues at coordinate 486 of CAUYMX010079216.1, forward strand.
AAATGAAAAGCATTAGCAAAGCTTCTCAAAAGTAAAAATTAGGCAATAGTTCCCCAAAATATGTGACCTATTTAAAACCCTTAGGGGAAGTGGGGTTATTAACTGGGATGGGGCATGAGGCAACCTTTTAGGGGCCTGGAAATGTTTTATAACTTGGTCAGAATGGTAGTTCATAGGTCTATTTTCTAGTCTCTTTTTTATTTCTTTCTTGAATCATGAGCACAGCGTTTGTTATACAGCAGAACAAAAATAAATGTTGTATTTGAAACATATCTTAATCATTAGAGACTGAATGAGAAATCGTCAGCCCACCACCATGTCTCAGGCCTTTGGATAAAGGTGCTGGGGCAGTGCTTGGGAAGGGAGTTGTATTATTGATCCTCTGTCATCTTGGGCACGAATGCTACAGGCTGCTAATCTATTACATTATATGAATGAAAAGTGACTACAATGATACATTTCAGCTACACATCTTTCCCCTGTAAAGTTGACATGAGTTTCATATATACTCAGAGGACACTGGACAATGGGCAAGATCAATTTTATTACAAATGGACAACTCCAAGAAGCAATAGGGTTAGTTAAGACAGCATTAGAGCAGGAGCCAACAAGGCAAGAGTTGGGCACCTAATTCTGCCACAAACACGCAAGTAGTTCTCTTTGGGCCTAATCTTTCTCACATGTGATACAGGAAAGTAAGTGCGGCAATGCTCACAAAAAAAACTCATAAATCTGTAAATAAAGACCAGACACTTACTCTTATAATTCTCTTATTTTAAATCATCTTACAATTTTTCATGATCCAGATTAAGGCTCCCCTAGCGTCACAGAACATACCTTTAACCCCTCCAGCTTCCCCCATTCATCAAAACTATGACATCTGTGTAAAAAAACCAAACGAAACTCACAAATTCTCACAAAGGAGGCAAGCTGAAGCTCTCTTTTGAGAAAAATCACTTCTCCAGCATCCCTTTCAAGTAACAGACGCTTACTTTTGCATCTGGAGTTGGATCTGTGTCCTGGGTACTCCTCAAAGCCTCTTACAGGCCGTTACTTCCCTAGCCTATCTAGCACCCTCACCCTGATGAGGCCCAGACTACTTGGCTGTTACCTTCCCCTACTCCTGGTTGCTGTCAGACATCAGGCTAGTCACTCTTCTCCTTCAGTGAAGGGTTTGGCACCTGGCCGGGTTTACTCTATATCCCCAGTTCTGCCACCACCCTGGGTGACTTTGAAGTTAGTAACCATCAAGTTAAGATTCTTTAATCTCATCTCTAATGAACTTCTCCATCACTTCACCTCTGCCTCTGTGACATGATCCAGACCGAGTTATCACTTGCAACTGCTTTACTTCCAAAACCATCAAACATCCCATTTTCTGCTCATATCCTCCTATGCTTCCAGTATGTTCAGGTACTTCAACCATGACTATTCTCTGACCACCTTGGGATCGCCTGTGCATGGCTGATCTACTTTCTCCCACTTCATCAGCCCACTCTTTTTTTTCTCCACTTCCTTTTTATTCCAGCATAGATTCATTCAATTACACTCTTAGAGCTATCTTTTGCTCTCAAAAAGACAAAAAGTGTCTTTTTATCACTTTCGACTAGCAAACTCTAATCAAACTAACCCAACTATCTGCTTTTTTGTGCCTGTCTTTGAGCTGTGAACTACTGTTGATGTATCTTACCAACTCAAATGAACCATTCAAATTTTCTAACTTTTCCCTGGTCAATTCACTTTTCCATTCTCTACAATGACTACTTCAAATCATCTCCACTCAATTCTCAAACCTCTGACCATCTCATTCTCAGCATATGAAACTACTTCCTCTTTGACAAAGAAAACAGACCCACCAGATGTGAACTTCCTGCTATCAAACATAAACATCTGCTCCATTGGCACTACTCTCGTCTCTTCCTTCTATAAATCTGCTTCTCCTCTTATCCAAGGTCAACCCCTCTGCTGGCCTCTACCTTCTCAGTTACCTGAATCATCAATTATTGCTTCTCTTTCTTCTAGAGTCACCCTTCTATGGAAGCACTTGGATTCTCCCAGTCAGCAGTTACGTAAATTCAAGTCTTAAGACAAAACAAAATGCAAAACCTCATCCCATCTCTTATTCCTCTCCTTTCCTCTGACACCTGTAACCTTTCCATCTCTCACCTCTTCCTCACAGCCAAACTTCTAGAGAGAATAGCATATATTTGCTGTCTTACCTGCCACTTACTCTTTAACTTACTCCCAATATTCTCCTCACCTCACTACAACAAAAGAACTCTACCAAGGTCACCAGTAATCTGTTCCTAGATCTAATGGACTTCCTGCTCAGTTTGTATTTTGTTTTTGATGCTGCTGAGTGCTCCCTTTGTTTTGAAACACTTTTCCCTGGGTTCAAGCAATTCTAAACTTTTCTGTTGTTTATTTTGAACACCTGGCTGGTTATTCCTTCTCAGTCTCCTTGTAGGCTCATCATTCTTCTAACCAGTCACTATATGGTAGGTTTCTAAAGGCTCAGTACTAAGCTACTTTCTTTGCTCACTCCGTGCTCTTCCCATAGGTAACCGTTTCAAACACCACCTATTCACAAATGACTCACAACTTTTTAACCAGGCCAGTAGCCTCCTCTGAGCTACATCCCCATATACCCAAATGTCTACTTGACATCTCCTCTTAGATATTCCAAAAGCACTTCAAACCCAGTGTATCTAAATGTGAACTCAAGAATTGTCCCTGCCTAAACTTGGTCATCTTCTACTGTTTCCTCTATCAATAAAGGACACCATACATCTGGTTCTGTGAGCTAGAAACTCAGCAGTTATGCTTGCAATGTCTCTCTCCTTCATCTGCCAACATCTAAGCCACCAGTAAGAACTATCAAATTTACCTTCTAAATATCTCTGGAATGCATTCATTTCTCATCATCTCCATTGCCTTAGTCCATACACCCTCAACAGGCATTTTAAGATAAGGACAAACAATTGTAACAAGGCCAATAAGGGCCTGCTATGTGATCTCTGACACTCATTGAAGCACCAACACCATCACTTAACTTTCTTTCTTACTCCCTGTACTCCAGCCAAAATGCCCTTCCTTCAGTTCTTGCCATAGGCTTTTGCATATACTGTTCTCCTTGCCTGGGTCTCACTTCCCTGTCCTTTCTACCTAATTATTTTTTTAGAGCACAGCTTAATTGCTACTTCCTCAGACAAGACTTTTTGAGACTGTCAGAGAATGAACTAACCCTCTGACAAAAGCCCACTCCTAAACTAACCCAACTTTCTGTTTTCTTGTGCCTGGACCTCAGCTGCCAACTGTGGCTGGAGGAAGTCATTGATATGTTGTACCATCCTCAAATGCACTCTTTACAAAAGTCCTGCCATCCTTTCATAAGCAGTCATTGCACTATATACCTCTATTTCATATCACTAACCACAATTCAGATTTAACACTTATCTTTGTGAGAGCTGCTGCCTCCTCCATTTTATATCATGAGCTCCACAAACACAGTCTGTTTTCTCCTCACCAATAGATCCTTAGAGCTTAGCCCCAGTGCCTGCCACAAAGTTGGCTCTCAAAATATGTGTTTGAAAGGAGTCTAAAAATTCTTTAAAGTGCCTTACCTTGTAAGTCTTCCATCAATTCAAACATTCCAGGATAGTTAACTTGAATTTCATCAGTGTCCTATTTAAAAAGAAAAAGGAATATTCACTTGACATTTATCATTCAAAAAACAGATTTGAAAAGGGATCATACAGATCATCTAGACCAAATCTCTCATGGCAAACAGGAAATCTTCCTTACAATATTCTTCACAGATGTCATCTGGTTTATGCTTGATTTATGAAGATCTCAAATTGCTGATTAAATATTCTCCATTGTGAGAGAAATCTTCCTAAAACTCTTATCAACTGGTTCTAGTTCTCTCCTTGGGAACAACACAGCATAAGTCTATGCTGTACTCTACAAACCATTAATCTCTTCTCTAAGTCTTTGAAAACTCTTCCAAGACACCATAGTTTTTTGGAGGGGGGAGCTAGTCTTCTAGACAAAATTTATAGATCCTTACATGTTCTGGCTACACTTCCTTGTGATATTAACACAGTTAATATCAATCTTTCTTAAAATGTGGCACCCAGAATCAAGTCAAATATGACCATCTCCCAAGATATTTTTGTTCTACTTCTGGTATTGCAGCCAATTATACACTGGCTTGTTTGGGAAATGAGCACACTCCTGGCACATGCAGAGTTTATTTCTCACATGAACTTCTGGGCAATGACTGCCCCTGCTTTCTGAAGCTTGATGAAGCAGTTTACTTTTGGTACAGTGGCAGAGACCACTGGTGTTCCCCAAATATCCAGGTGCTCCGTGATACTTCCTAGCCTCAGACATTTCTTCTGGCCAAAAAAAGAGGGGCAAGGTAGTAAAGAGCTAGTGACCCTTTTCCAAGCCATCTTTGGCTGCGGGGTGTCCTTAGAGGACACACAGCCAGACAGCAGAGATACAAGATGGAGATGAGCTGTCCAACCAGCATGTGATTGTAATGTGATAAAATTGTATTGTGTTAAACACTAAATGTAGAAGTTTGTATTGGAAACTAGCCCCCAAGAAATCTAAATGTCATTAATAGAGGACTGGTTAAATAAAGATTATCTATTCAATAAAATACTATATAGCTATTAAAAAAGAATAAGGTAGATGTATGTCTACAGGAGAAAATCTCTAAGAAATGTTATTGATTGAAAGAAAAAAAAGCAAAGAAGTGCATATAGAAAAAGCAATAGAGTGTATATATTATTGCATGTGTGGTTTTAAATGAGACAACTGCATTCTGGTATTGTTTGGGAAGGATGCACAGGATAGTTAACAAATCTTTGGGGAGAGGGACAGGGTGTCAGAAGTCAGGAGGAGGAGACTTTTCACTTTACATTTTGCTCTGCATCTCATTCTCTTATATATACATTTCACTCCACTTTATTCTTTCTTTCTCTTTTTTTTAACACATGCATGGATCATGGTATGTGTATGCTTTTTAATAAGACCATCTCTGAGTAGTGAGATCATAATCATTTCATCTATATACTTTTCTACATTAACCAGCTACAGTATTTTTAAAGAGATCCTAAGATTAAAAACAAAATTCCTTCCAGGCTGTTACCTAGCCATTCAACAATATCCTTTGAAAACAATTCTTCGATGAAACTAAGTAAAAGCACTATCTCTAACTCAATCAAAAGAGTACCACATACCTTTGTCAAAGATCTTATTCGAATTAAGATGGACCATATCTTAATTGTCTTTAATTAAGACATGTACCATTGTCTTTAATGTACTAGTCTGGCAGTTTTATTCTACATGGAAATGAGCTTCATTCAGAATGCCAATTAACTCTGAAAATAACCCACTAAGAGGATTATATAAATGTAAATATGGCTATATGATATTAATTTGACTTGATTTCACTTTAAAAATAGAAGTCCATTGTAGCATGAAAGTAATATATCTAATATATACAACATAAACATGAATAATTGATTACATAAAAGTTTTTATGCATGGAAATATTGAGAAAATGAATTAGTATACAATATTAATACAGCACTTCAGAAACCATAGTGTATATATGCCTCAAAGGAAAAATTTAATGATTCAAGGAACAAATTCTTATAGCTTTATTATTAAGTCCGCAACTTCCTAATTTTATAAAGTGTATAGAAGATTCTACACCAATATTTCTGTATTATGTTAATGTCTGGGTCATTCATCTCATTTTTAGAGAACATGGAAGGTATTCTGAATAAGATTTCCTAATTAACAGAAACGTAGGCTGCTATACCATCAAGTTAAACACTTTCAGTAGAAATATTTCTCAAATGCATACTACATTACAACTGTAGAAAACCACCTGGTTAACATAGTTTAACTTTCTTCTAGTGACTCAGGATAGAAGTCCAATTTTTTCCTAATGGACAACTTTTGAGTGCCCTAATACTACTGACTAACCTGCATGACCTAGCACAAATTCTTTAACATCATTCCATGAAAGTAAGCCACACCTTTCCACATCACCCTGGCGCCTATACTCCCTCTTATACTTTTTAGAGGCTTTGCATTCCCAGAAATTCTTTTTTCACCTAAATTAGAGATTTGTAACACAGCAGTGTGGGAGGAAATTCTTAACAAGGGTGAACTGTAAAGAGAATTTTTTTCCATATTATGAGTAAACTAAGTATTAAAGTCTTTAAACCAGTGGTTTCTAATCTACTTTCAGTCACAAGATCTGATAAACCATGGGTGCTTTTCTCATATGAACAACAAATGAACATATGAACAACAAAAAGCAATTTTGCACAAAACATCCCAGTGTTATTAGACCTTGTAAAGTCTACTGATAGGCCTGCTATAAATCCAAGAATATCAGGCAGGGATTTCTGTCTATTTTGTTCATTGCTATATTCAAAGTACCCAGGATAGTGCCTGGCACATAGAAGGTACTCAATGAATATTTGCTACTAGAATGAATACACAAATGAAACAGAATAGAAGGATATTCATTGCAGTATTATTCCTAATGGCAAAACATTGGTAAAATCTAAATGTCATTCATAGGGAAATAAGTAAAACTCTGACATATTCATACTAGGGAATAATGTGTAGAAGTTAAGGAGGGCAAAATATATTTGTATCAATTCAGAAAACCCTCTAAAATACACTAAGAATGAAAAATAAGTTTTAGAAATATATACATATAAACATGTCTATCTATATTATAGTAAAGTAGTTCTTGTTTTACAAAAATCTGGAACATTACACACCAAATTGATAATAGTAGTTACCTTCAGGGCAGCAGTTCTCTAAGTGTGCTTTGGAGATTCTTGGGGTTCCTATCATTTTGGGGGTCCATGAAGTCAAAATCATTTTCATAATCATACTAAGATGTTATGTGCCTTTTTCACCTCTTACTCTACAATGAGATTTTTCATAAGCTACATGACATGTGGTATAGCACAGATTTGAATGCAGAAGCAGACATAAGAATCTAGCTTTTTATTAAAGCATACATTAAAGAAATTCGTAAAAATGTGAAACGATACTATTCTTCCCTCTCCATTTTGTTTTGGAAAATATAGTTCTTTTTCATAAAAAATAGGTTATATATGTCAACAAGTAATAGGTATATTATTGATACTTCTAAATGAATTAATAAATAGTAAATAAATTCAATTTTAATTTCTAATATGGTTAATACTGATAGATGTATCTCACATAAACAAAAGCCCTTTAAGGTCCTCAAAAGTTTTTAAATGTGTGGAGCATCCTGAGACTAAAATCTGAAGAACTACTGCTCTCAGGAGAGTGCTGAGAGTTCTGAGGTAAAGGGAGAATGACAGAATTTCACTTTATCTATATAGTTTAATATTTACAACCAAAATATATTTATGTATTACTTATATAATTAAAGATATATTTCAAAATACAGTGACCCCTCAACATATTATACAATTGTCTGTATTAACAATGTTTGTTTTCATTACAAAGCTCATGTGAAGTAGTTTTCTGATTTCCAGCTGCTCACACCATTGCAGAATGCAGTTTCTGTTAACTCGGGCCATTAAAAGTTTACAAAAGGTCAAGCCTAGACAAAGCTGTAAAGTCTTGAGGGCTGTCTTCAGTTCTCAGCCTAGCCTTCTAGCCTGTTATTTCTCCCCTTCCATTCGCTTCCCTTCCTTTCCAACATCAGGGGCCCTGCTGGTCTACACCCCTTTACTTTCTATCAAAACAAGGAAGGATATGACTATCTATTTTTGTTTGGTTGATTTTATGAAACATATTTACACTAAATCACCTCAAACAGTTATTTTAATTTTAAGCCTACCATCTCTAATTATGCAATGAACAGCTTTCTTCAAGAAATTCCTCTTTCTTCTAATCAGGTTTAGGGATATTTCTAGGCCTGAGGGGTTTGGAAACCCACTGTACGTTTACTCAACTGATCTCTGCAGAGAGTAATAACATCTTTTAGAATGTTATTGGTGCCAGGGGAAAAGGGCAATCATGGTCTCTCCAGATGACTGTCTCTTGGAAGCCTAGTCCTGGGGAACTGCTAGCATTAGAAGGATGGAGAAAAAGGAAGGCAGGAACTAATATTTACTGAGCATCTACCAAGGGGTCCAGGCACTTCAAACCCTTTATCTTATTTACCACTCACCTGAGGTAAGTAACACATGTTCACTTCTGAAAGAAATAAATGCTCAAAAAGGTGAAGTAACTTACCCAAATTGCTCTAGCTAGTAAAGGGGTAGGGTAAGGACACAAGTTACTCCCGTTGGAAACCAATGCCCTATCCCATCACTGTACCATGCTGACGTCATGGTTCTTCTGCACTGACTGCCTATGGGTCTTCTTTCAAGTCCTAATGGAGTGCATCACCTGGTTCTACCTTCTCTGACCTTGATCTAACCCTAGGCCTTGCACATTCTCTTATTTCTGCTCCATATGGCATTGTTTCAAATGAGGGCTGGTGGTGGTAGTAACACTATAAATGCCCCTGTATATCCCCTTTTATTCTATCATGCGGAACGTTCTAACTCCCATATGACACCTAACTCTGGATTGGAGGATTCCGATGGAGTAGTATGTTTAGAAAACTGTTTGTTAACTTATGGTATATTTTTTTGAACTTTTTCAGGTAACAAATACTAAAAATTTCTACATTCCTACCTTGTGTCAGTTAAGATGTATTTATATAAACTAAACATGTTAAACAATAGCTTTTCCCTTAAAAAAGAAAAAAGAGAGAAAGTGCCAAAACCTTTCCACAAAACCATGAATATGTACAGTTTTCTATCTTTACAACGAAAAGAAGTTGTTTCTGACTCTGTAATTAATGGGTTACTTGATTTTCTTGATAGTTACCACAGTTAGAGTATTAAAGCCAGCTCTCCCAAGCAGATGTCCTAGGTCATTGATAGCAGTGAAAGGAGAAACATGTGGAGAAAATCCTCCTTCCCTTTCTGTTTCTGCTAACTGTAAGGAACACCGAAGCTCATAGAGTGTGTCGCCTCCAAACATTGCGCCAATAAATACTCCATCTGGTTTTAAAACATAATGAATCTGTAATAAATACAAAACAAAACCATTCAAAAATGTATACATACAAATGTTAGAAAGAATAAATACAGTGTCGAAACTAACATTTTATGACTACATTCTTATTTTGCCAAATTAATAATCAGATAATTTAGTAAATAGCATCTAAGGCAACCAATTGTCAGAAAGCCACGGCTGTGTAATGTAGTTATAAAGATAGAACTATACATTCATTAATAATATTAATAGCTATAAAATATGTTGTATGTTTTCAAATTTTCTAATAGACACAACTTAGTTTTTTTTTAAAGAGACAAGGTCTCATCTGTCGCCCAGACAGGAATGCAGTGGCATAATCATAGCTCATTGCAGCCTCAAGGGATCCGCCTCCCTTAGTCTCCCAAATAGCCATCTTAAATTCTCAAGGAGAGGAGCATCAACAAATGTACTTAACGTACTTCTTAATATGCCAAATGGCACCAGATATACCTGGCCCACAGAAGATAATAAATACTTGATTTGATTCCATTCTCCAATTGTCAGACCCATAAAAAAATAGTTTGTAAAAACAGAAACATCTTTAAGTTCCTAATACTAAAAAAAAGGCCACAAGACAATCAAATTAATAAAAGTTTTCTTACCTGTTCAAGTGCTCTAGGAAGGTCATTTACCCAGTGCAAACTAAAATATGAAAACACATATTTATTTTAGCTTAATTAGTATAATTAGTATTATCAATAATGATGAGCCACAAAAAGGTGTTAATTTTGACGTTTGAAATCACATATCAAAATTCACTGAGTGTTTTCATGAAAGTTTTAAAGTCATAAATATTTGTAGGAGGAAAACCTTTCTGTCACACTAGAAAATAAACAAAAATATCTGATATAATTATCTGTATTTTATTATTTTTTATTATCAGTGATTATTCTTCATCACTGACTAATATAAAAGTCATTTGCATTCAGGTATTTTATTTAAACAGTGCCATTCTGACACCTTATTTGTAGAAAGTAATAAAAATAAGCACCTGATAACATGTTCAAAGAAAACTCATCAATTAAATAAAACAATTAAGCTAGAGAAATACAGTATTCTTAGTCACACTTTCCTAAAAAAAAATAAAATTCATCCACAGACCTAAAATTTTCCCAAGGCAAATAGTGTTACTCACCAAAAGCTTAATTCTGTGAGTTTTCTGATAAATAACATCTTACTTTTTTTCCATTTTAAAAACTGTACTATTATTTTTTAGAGCAATTTTAGGTTCACGGCAAAATTGAAAGGAAGGTACAGAGATTTCCCATGTATCCCTATCCCCACACATGCACAGCCTCTCCCATTATCAACACCCCTCACCAGAATGGTACATTTGTACAACTGATGAACATACACTGACACATCATTATCACTCTAAATCCACAGTTTACATAGGGGTTCACTCTTGGTGTTGTATATTCTACGGGTTTGGACAAATGTATACCATGTACCCACCATTATAGTACTATCATACAGAGTAGTTTCACTGTCCTAAAAATCATCTGTATGTCCCCCAACCCCGGCAATCACCCATCTTTACTGTCACCAGAGTTTTGTCTTTTCCAGAATGTCACATAGTTGAAATCATGCAATGTATAGCCTTCTCATATTAGCTTCTTTCATTTGGTATAATTTAAGTTTCCTCCATATCTTTTCATGCCTCGATAGCATATTTCCATTTAGCACTGAATAATATTCCATTGTTCAGAAACACCATAGTTTATCCATTCGCCTACTGAAGGACATCTTGGTTGCTTCCAAGCTTTGGCAATTATGAATAAAGCTGCTATAAACATTCATGTGCAGGTTTTTGTGTGAACACATTTTCATCTCCTTCTGGTGCATGATTGCTGGATAGTATGGTAAAAGTATGTTTGGTTTTTTAGGAAACTGTCAAACTGTCTTCCAAAGCGCCTGTACCATTTTGCACTCTCACTAGCAATGAATGAGAGTTCTCACTGCTCTGCATCCTTGCCACCATTTGGGGTTGTCATTGCTCTGGATTTTGGCCATTGTAACAGGTGTGTAGTATACCCCACATTTTTAAAGTGACAAAAAAAAACTCAAAACCAGAGCTCTATGTACTTAATAAACCTCTTTAATTTTCTTTTAACTCTATTTACTCTCTCCCAAAGTATATTTATGAGTGACAGCAAAAATCATATTCTCAGTCTCTGTAGAGTACAATCACACTTTCCTGGTAGAGTTGGCACCCTCTTATGCTGAGTTCCAGGACAGAACTGACTACCCATTTCAAACCATACGCTCACATTTACCTTTCCTAACACTTTCCGACAATTACTAGACACCTTAAAAACTAAGGAGGTAAGTTCTATTATAAGTTCTATTATACTTATAGGGAAATGAAAGCAATGGAATTAGTTACCTGCAAATATCAAGCAGATAAGCTAATGTTAAAACTTGAGTCCTTACTGCCTACACAGGGTTCTTTCCCTTAGAACAAGGTCCTGTACATTTTTCATTTCATGACAGAATGTAAGTACTTTCTAAATTTGTTCAGCACATCTAAAAAAGCAGGAAAGAAATTACAGACTCATTGAAGAAAACATCAAGGGTGACCAGCTCTCCCAGTTTGCTTGGGATGGAGGGGTTTCCCAGGACACTGGATTTTTAGTGCCCAGAGTGGCAAAGTCCTGTGAAAACCGTGATGATCGTTTGCCCTAAAAACAGCTGTCAAAAGGATTGAATTGGACATGGAGAGTGTCCATGTTCAATCGTTGAAAGAAAATCTATTTGACTATAAGAAGACAGGAGAAATAAGATACCACAGGGAGATACCACGGAGAATATGTTTTTTCTGTTAGACTCTGGGTTCTTTGAGGACAGGATCCCTGTCTGAATTCATTTTTATATTCCCGCAAAGCATCTAGCTCAGTGCCTTGTATATTATAATCTATTCAATAAATATTTACAATACATATTTGTGTAATAAATGTAGAAGAATATGGTAGAAAACACAAAGGGAAAAAAGTAACCTTGAGGATTATATTTCTGTGCAGAACAAGAATTAAAGTTGAAGGAAATACTAGCTTTCCCATATTTGTTAGAATGAGTTATGGTAAGGGTACTCTAACATTTGGATACTGGAGCCACCATACTCTTTTACTCTTGCCTCCATCAACAGCAATTCCAAAATACTAAGTTGCATGAGGGATGAAACCTCTTCTATCACAGATGAATTTTAACAAGTTGTGGAAAGTTGGGGGAGGGGGAATGAGGTACTAAATCATATTATCTACACCAGGGAGCATAGAATAATTCTTCACCATAGAAATCTTATAGTTTATAAACCAAGATGACTGGTTTGTGATTTTAAAAAGTTATTAAGAATTTATTCCATTATCTATTTTCTTTATCATGTAACAGTAAAACTTTATGGCATAAATTATCTATTTACAACATATATATTTTTTAAAAGTACAAATGGATTACCAACCTTAAACTGCTAACCACCAGATCAAATGTATTTTCTCGGAAGGGAAGGAACTCTTCATCAGCTAAAACATTGACAGTAGGAATTTCTGTTTCTAAGGAATTTTTCTAAGGGTGAAAAATAAAAGATCAAAACCACATTCATACAGAATCTCAATTACTAACACAGTCATTATTAAATTGAAGTTAATGTTACATTTACTTGGCAGTTTCTACTCTTCCCCCAAGAGGTAGCACAAAGAAGGCACTGAAAAAAACATTTCTTAAATGACTCTTAGAGCAGCCAGAAAAACTGACTAGCTAGTTGGAAGAACATAAACAGGATACCCATCTCACACCCAAGCAAATCTCACAAGGCCAAAGGTTTCAGTGGAATAACTGAAGAATTAGATGAAAATATCGGTGAACATTTTCATATTCTTAGACAAAAAAGCCTAAAAAGACCTGACTGAAAAGCCAGAAAATGTAAAGGAAAAGATAGATATATTTGGCGATAAACTAATAAACAACATTGAAAGAGCAATAAACAATGTAAACAACTGGAGAAATTATTTACAACATAAATGATGAAGGATTAATAGTCCTAAAAAACAAGCTCTTACAAATCACCTAGAGTAAGAACACACAAAGGCTATAAGAAGATAAAGTACAAGATACAGGCACATCACAAAATTATTTAAAAATTCACAAGTTAAGAAATATCAATAGCCAAATACCAACAGCTAAAAGGTATCAACAGTTGTTCCACTGTACTAGTAAGCAAAGGAATGTAAGTAAAAATAACAATGAAATTCTACTTTCTGCCTATCAGATTGACAAAGGCAAAATGACTGGTCTAGTATTGCCAAAGAGAAGAAGAAAAAAGTAATTTCACATGTCCTTGCTCTATCTTTCTAAGGGCAGTCTGAAGATGTATATCAAAAAACTTAAAATGAACATCAATGAATCCATAGATTCCACTGCCAGGAATTTATACCCAGGGAGAAAAATCAATCAAACATACAAAGTTGTTTTGCATAAGTATGTTCATTGTAATGTTCAACTGCCCTTCAATAGAAAGTTAGCTAAATAAAACATGGAATATTCATGTTAGAATACCACATAATCATCTAAAAAGATGGTACACGCATAAACAGTATTCATTGACATAAAAGAATGACGTTCTCTGAGAAATATGGAATGTTAGCATAATACTGTTCATAGAAAATTGTGTAGGGGGAGATAGTTATATGTCTGCAAAGGTGGAAACCAAATGTCACCAGTGGTTGCTGCCTCAGTGGTGGGACTAGGGGTGATTTTTCCTTTCTCCTTTGTATTTCCTGTATTGTACAATTCTTCGTCATATGTGTTGTATTTGTGATAAAAAATAAAGCTACTTTCATTTTTTTTAATTTTAATTTAATTTTTTATTTTTTTAGAGACAAGAGTCTCACTATGTTATAGAGGCTGGTCTTGAACTCCTGGCCTCAAGTGATCCTCCTGCCTCAGCATCCCAAAACGCTGGGATTATAGACATGAGCCACCATACCTGGTTGCTATTTTCATTTTGAATGAAAAAAAAATAAAGAAATGAAGTAAAAATCCTACCAGTAGATCAAAAACCAACAGTGTTAAAAAGTTACCTACCAAAGCATTTTCTGCAATGTCGGTTTGGAAAAATTTTCCAACAGTTTCCTGCAATGGAATAATTAAAGCTGATCAGATGACACAAAAACAAACAAATAAATAAGCCCAGTAATAAATACAATAACTGTTGAAATTTCTAAAGGAGAAAGTATTAATATAGATTAATTTTCACCTTTACAAGGGTATTTTTCTACATAACACCAGAATGGTACACAAACACCTTTAATAACATATATTAAGTTACACAGATTTGAATACATGCAGCTAACCTTTATTTGATATTCTTAACTATATTAAATACAGTAGAGAATACAAGTGTGAAGAATCAACACCCTGAGTTTACCCACTGAGTTAACTACTCCTGTGTGTTAACTTTTCCCTGGCATAATATGCTGGGAACTAGTTTCCTCACTCTTATGCCACAAAGGACCTGGAATGGGTTTCTTGCCTTTTAGATGTTCATTCAAAGAGTTTATAAAGAGTGAAGAAAGACATACACAGACTTGGGTGTGGGGCTTAAGCCATTATATTTTCCCATTTCACCTACCCTCTCTTCCTTCCAAGAGGAAAGGCGACTGTGCTATTTCTGTCCCAGAAAAACACTTCCCCCTCGACTCTCTTTTCTCCAGGATCCTGCTCCTTCCATCTCCATCTCTATCAATCTTCAATCTCTGTCTTCTGTGTCTCTTTCCCTTACAACAGGCACAAGCTTCCCAATTTTGAAAAATCTTCTCACCTCTAAGCACCTTACAGTTGCTTGGTTTGTAATCCACAGTACTTCTTACTAAAGTCTTTCTCCACATTCTTGGTAATCTATCTTCCCTTTCACTGCTATCCTAACACTATCTCTAAAGATCACTAGCAGCCTAGTCACTAAATACAGCAGTCTGTCTCAGTCCTGTTTCCCTGTTCTCTTTGAAGCACAGCACCATTGATGGTATCCTAAAAGCTTCTTCAATACTTTCTACTCTGGCTCCCCTCCTGTTAGAGAAGCAATCCTTTTCACTTTACCCACAGCCACTTCCTAAAGAAATTCCGTGTCCACAGCCTGGAAAGGATATACCCTACCATTACCTGCCTTGCTGATTACCTGAGGGTACCTGTTGTACAGCAAATGTTTAAGTACAGACTCTCAAAATAAATGTGTCCTGAGTTGTACCATTTGTCAATTTCTATGGTGTAGCTACTCCAACAATGATGGATTTCATGCTATCAACATGATATTGCTAAATGTAGAGCTGGGAAGAGATGTGCACAATTAGCTCTCACAAGCCAGCTCCAGCACAGCCCCTTAAGGGGTGAAGAATTCAGCCAATCAGATTATTTGTCCCTGCCTCTCACTTGAAAATGTGAACTAGGAAACTTAGAGATAGAGGCAAGGGTCCCCAGAGTTGGAATAGCATGTAGACTTTGGGGTGCAGGAAATGGTGTACTGGTAAATATTTAATAACTGGTTCTTGGCAGGGGACTGCTTTGTAGCATTTGCCAACTTCCATGGTATAAATCAGGCATGGGGAACCTGTGGCCCTCTAAGTCCTTAAGTGCAGCCTTTTGACTGAATCCAAACTTTACAGAACTGTGGCCTTAAAGCCACAGGTTCCCCACCCCTGGTATGAATACTCCCACCATGGCTGATTTCAAGCTAGCAACACAATGTCACAGAACACAGAGGGAAGAAATGCTAACAATCAGGTCTCATGAGCTGTATAACTTCAGCTCACCACTTGGTGTAAGGTATTCATATTGGGGGCACATGCACTGTTGAACACTAGGGATAGTCTACAGGGAGAAAAAAGAATGAAGGCAACCATGCAGCATTCATGCAACACCAGAGGGCACGTGAAAGAACACAGGGGACTTTGTTCTGATGTTTTGAAGTCCCCATCCCTTGTGAGGTCTGGCTCTATTTCTCTGAGTTACATCGGAGCCTCTGTGTAACAAATGTCCCTATATTTAAACTGGCTTCAGTAGATGTCTGCTTCTTACAATCAAAAGATACCTTACTAAGAGACCCTTTCCATCCTTCTTACTGTTCCCAGTATCCTTGTTGGCTCCTTCTCATTTTCTCACCCCTAAGTACAACTGTGGAAGTTTCTCTTCTATATTCTTGCCCCAGAAAGCTTACCTATTTCTATGGTTTCAGTTGTAACTCTGAAAGAGACTTCCAAACAAGAACAATAGCCTCCCCTTTGTCGGACTTACATTGTCTCAGTTAATTCTCTTACCAACCTTCTAAGATGGTATTATTACTGCTCACATTTTACAGAAACTGAGGTCTGGAGAGACTAGGTAACTGGTCCAAGGGTATGTAGACAGCAGAGCTGAATTTTGAACCCCCATCTGACTTCAAGTCAACACTCTTAACCTCAGTACCCCAATTCTAGATTCACATTTCCAACTACTTGCTAGATATTAACACTAATATATGCCACTGTCACCTCAAACTCAATATATCTCAGATAGGAAGGATCCCTTGCTCCTTGCCCCACCACATCCCCTGACTTTTCCCAGTCACTAAAGGCATAACTTTAACGTTATCTTGCATTTACTCACGCAACAGTCATTTAATGAATCTTCATTGTATGTTCCAGGTACTAGGATTTAGTAGTGAACAGAAGTGTGCAAGTCCAGTAAGAGAAGACAGATGTCAAATACAATGAGGGCTAATAAGTGTTACGGAAACAAATGAAGCAACTAGCCAGCAAAGAGTAGGGGCACTATTTTCTAAAGTAGTCAGGGAAGGGATCTTTGATGAGTGGTCATTTGAGCAAAGACCTGAGAGAGGTGAGGAAGCAAGCCACGCAGATATCTTTGGGAAGAGCTCAGAGAGCAAGTGTAATGCAAAGTCCTGGCCTGCTGAAAAGTAGGGAGTGAGAGGAAGGAGGTAAAGTCAGAGACATGATGAAGAATCAGATCACTGAGGGCCTTATGGATTAGGACTCTGAATTGTTACTAAGTTAGATGAGAAGCCAACAGTTTTGAGCAGAGAACTGACAAATTGATTTGTCTTTTAAAAGAATTACTTTGTCCTGAAAACTGACTGTCAGGGACAAAGGTAGAAGTAGGGAGATTAAAAGGCTCCCTACTTCTAGGCAAGAAGTGACAGTAGCTTGGACACTATGGTAATGGTGAAGGTGGTAAGAAGTGGTAGAGTCATGGATATATTTTGAAATCCAAATAAGATTTGTTGATGGATTTGATATAGGAGGGACTCAAGAGGAATAAATAAGTATGTTTTTTGGCCTGCACAACAAAAAGAATGGATTTGCCCTGCCCACCATATCCAATCAGTTATAAAGTTTTGTTGATTCTACTCGGTCTCTCTCATACATCCCATCACCTATATCTGCTGCCTCCACACGGGTGGCAGGCCTTTATTTCTCATGCCTACACCACCTTTAACACAGCCTCCTAATTGGTCTATTTCTCTATCCTCTCTCTTCTTCAATCATTCTTACATACCATTCCCAAATTAATCTTCCTGCAACATCACTATATCACATCTTACAGCATTCTATCTCTGTGCCTTTCCTTGTGCCATGCCCTTTCACTGCTATGAACCACCAACCCAAAGTCTTTAAAATCCCAGGTCAGATTCTGGACCCTCTGAGAAAGCTTTGGCACATGAACCCCTACTGATTTTTCCTTTCCCTTAACTCATGTTGCACCTTAATGACTATACCATTTCAGCAGCATCTACTATTTTATCAATAGTAGTGTTTTGAGAGCCTCACGCCCTTCCCTACCCTGGCCCAAATGTATGTTTTTATCTAAGTAGACTTTGTATAGAAATCCCACTTTAATATCCACGTCCAGTACGAGCTAAAAGAACAAATGAATGTCGTTACAGTCTGACTTAGAAAGTGTAAAATAAAATGGTATGAGCATTAATAAAGATTACTTACATTTAATCACACAAAGATTTCTAACCAACTGATGAAATTAATATTTTTCTAGCTAAAAATTAACTTAATCACATTTTCTATCTGAATTTCAATCTAATTTTTATTGTGAATTATCAAAAATGAACAAAGTGGGAACAAAGGGAAATATATCTCATATAGATTTTAAAAAATTATGTATCAGTAGAAAAACTATAAAATGGAATCAGAGGAAAAAACACTTTAAGAAAAAAATATTTAAGAAGGGAGAAAACCACCATTGGTTCTACCACTTAAAAAATATTAGCAAATTCTGATATAATTAAAATCTAAACATGATACAAATTAAATTAAGAAAGTCTTTCTTTAAAATTAGCTGATTTTATTTTTCAGAGTAAATAAAGTAATCAAATAAATATACCTTATTCAAATGTTGTGCTATGTAACCTCTTCCACAACCAAGATCCAAGGCAAGGGAGAAATCTCTAAAAAACAGACAAAGAAATTATCCTTGTTCTATAATAATACAGTCCATAAATTAAGAACTAATTTTTCTTAAGTAAAAATACTTTAGTAAAAACAACTTCAGGCAGTCACATTATCTGCCATTTCTGCCTCACCTTACAAGCTATATCTACCAGAGAGCACATTGCATAGAGGAAGTCTGTCTGATCTAGCCACAGGACTTCATAATGAACTAGCTTTCCATAAAGTAGTTCCATGATGCAGATGTGAAGAACAGATTTACTATGGGTATTTTAATTTAGTAACATACCCAGATAAAGATTGAAAAGAAGTTTATGTAAATTAACATGAAAATAATTGACATACTTATCAGGAACTTAATAACTATCCTTACTTCTGAAATTTCTTGAAGCAGCAGAACACTGAGAAATCATCATGTGAAACACCGTGAAGTACTAACATGTTAGTACTTCATATATGTTAAACTAATATGTTAAAAATAAATAAATAAACTAAATCATAGCTCATTTTACTGAAAACTTACCAGGTTCAAAGTACTGTACTAAATGTCCGAAGCTAACTAAGACGACACAAATACTTCAACTAATAAGCAGCAGTCAAAACTTTAAATTAGTCAGTTTGAATACTAAACCAGAATTATTATCCTCTATGCTATGCTGACTCTTCTAAATATATCAAGTCATTCTAAATCAGTACAGACATCTAACAGTAGGCCACAGCTTTAAGAAAAATTTATGACAAGAAAACTTAAAATTTTATGTACTGATAATATTTTTCCTGAAAACCTGGAACAAAGAGTCTCTTTTCAATGTCTGTTAAAATTCTATATCAAAATTATAGAATACCAGTACACAGATGGAAAACCCTTGTTGATAGATAACCATTTATTATCTAATGCCCTATATCTTTTTTTTCTGAGACAGTCTCACTCTCTTGCCTGGGCTAGAGTGCCGTGGCATCAGCCTAGCTCACAGCAACTTCAAACTCCTGGGTTCAAGTGATCCTCCTGCCTCAGCCTCCTGGGCAGCTGGAACCACAGGCACATGCCACCATGGCTGGCTAATTTTTTCTATTTTTAGTTGTTTGGCTAATTTCTTTCTATTTTTAGTAGAGACAGGGTTTTGCCTCTTGCTCAGGCTGGTCTTAAACTCCTGAGCTCAAGCAATCCACCTGCCTCAGCCTCCCAGAGTGCTAGGATTACAGGCGTGAGCCACCATGCCCGGCCTAATGCCTTATATCTTGATGATGAACACAGCGATATGACACAGTTGATTATACAGGCTTTAGAATAACAAAGTATACAGGCTTTAGAACAAGAAAGACATAAGTTAAAATTCTGGGCTTGCAATTTGCTGACCTTGTGATAATAGACAAGTGACTTAATCTCAGCGGATCTCAGTTTCCCCATCTGTAAAATGGAAATGCTATTGCCTGCCTCAGAGTTGGTGAGAGAATTACATGAAATAGTACACGTAAAATATTTAGCACAATGTAAATGTTCAACAAGTTAGTTACTAGTTATTATTATCACTGATTATAACAGTACTTAATAACATGTGGGATTCATTTTTAAAAATCAAATGATCAGCGTTGACAATATAAACTACACTGTCGAATGTTAATGCAAGGATATTTAGACTAGTATTTTAGTAATTTAATTCCAAAGAGTTAATGTTAAGATACGCTTTTAGCTATAATCATAGGTCTCTCCAAAGACTTGACTGTGTTTTGCTCAGTACTATGACATATAATAAAAAGACGGTAAAATCCAAAATGATTTGCAAAATTCAGTATTTCATCTATTAAATCATAAATGACCTATAATCCAGGTGAATAATTACAGTAGCTATTTTTCAGATCTTTAAAATAATGGAACTAATGGAACAAATGAAATGTGGGTGCCTATTTGCAACTATGAAGTACTGTTTTTTTTACCTCTTACAAAATTCATTCATCCCAAGACTCTTTTAAGTAGCAAAGATACATCTAAAACACAATTAAAAGAGTTTGTGATTTTACAAAATTCCCTTTTTTATAGATAAATGTAATAAATTAATCACATCTTTGTCTAATTTATTGTATATCTTTTAAACAAAAGAGCACATAAAGAGTAATTTGCTAATATCACAAAGTAATTCTATTGCAAAGCCATTATTTGACTGTGGTTCTCACATCTATTAAGCTTTGATCATGCCTAATATATAGAGCAATGAATCCATCAAGGTTTCAATAATTCTTGATGACATGCTCTTTTCTCAAGTTGGCCTGTAATTATATTAATAATTATTATAGAACCCTTATTACCATTAACAATGCCAAAGTCTCATATAATCTGATTGGGGAACAAAGCTAGGTAGACTTTTCTCCTTTACTTTAATTGTAAAACAGTTTGTTAATTTTAGTTAAACCTTTAAACCTAGGTTTAGTAGACCTTAAAAATTCACATAAAAATTCACATGTAGGCAATTCTTTATCTCCATTTTTGGAGCAATCTTTCCATTACTGGCTTTGGGCCAAATCCAGTAGGTCAGTTATTCAGGCATGGAGATAGCTATGAGTTTGTGCTTCCACATCCATACTTTTTTTTTTAAGGCAAGAGAGAGAGAGAGAGAGAGAGAGAGAGAGAGAGAGAGAGAGAGAGAGAGAGAGAGAGATACTCTCTCCCAGACAAGAAAAAAGGAGAGACCTACGGAATAATTCAAATCACCAATTCTGGTAATAAATTCCTCCAGGCTCTGCCATTACAGATATCACGCTCTCAGCACTTAATCTTTTGAGTTTCACTGAAAATCATTTAATTGTACACTTAAAATGGAGTAAAGGCATGATATGTAAAGTATACTTCAATAAAGAAAAAAAATCAAAAAAAAAAAAAAATAACATACTCCCTCCTTGCAAAAAAAAAAAAAAGTCGATTGTATTTTATTATGGTAACCACCACTTACCTGGCTATGTCAAATACGCGATCCGCTATCCGACTTCCAACCTGAAGGATTATAAGAGGGTATACAAGATTAGGTTAACAGAATATTTGACAATCCATAGGTTACTTACATTTCAACATAAGTTCTTCCCTTTACCTTTTTCTATTTCACCACAGCAACTTTCTTTTCAAATCCTGAATAGGAACATAAATTAAAATATACCCAGGAAACAAATGAGGCAAATTATTTCAGAAGTCAATTTAATGAAATCAAGACTAAACATTCTTAAAAATTTACACACATATACACACCTCTTTGGCCTTTACATTCCATATGATATAAGATAACAAGGATGAAAAGCAACAGGAACACAACAGGTACATTATTGTCCACAGACACGAGCATGAGGTATGTGAAAGCGAAAAAATTAGCTGGGGCTTATTACAGATCAATATATAAGTGCTCACTTAATAAAAACTATTATTTGATGACTAACAAATTTTGTGGAACTTTTAAATGAGTAAATAACTTTTTGGAGCAACACTTGCAAGTTAGAAATAGCCAAAACTGAATAAAGTACACCTCCTCCTGCCTCAATTTCACTCCAATTTGAAAGAGGTCATAAGGTAGATACCACCACTTTTTGCTAGGATAGCTTCAACTAGCAGGAATAAAGAAATGGGAGTCTAATACTCCCTGCACTCTACGCATTCCCTCATGAACACCCCAGAATTGTTATTAGGACTTGAAAGTTCCAAACACAGACATATTTACTTTTTGGGGGAAGAGGGTAAGAAAGGCACAAATGTCTTTCCGCAGAGGAGTCCACTTTGTACATCATTCCTAATATGAATACCTTTCATTTACTATAAAAAGAACTCACACACTTTATCTTGTATTCTACTCCTGAACATTGGCAAGGCCTTAGTCAAGTCTTAAGCCAGGTGCTTTTCTTGGAGAACTGAGGCTAGGAATGCACATCTAAGTACATGACATCATGAACACTTCATGAGGAAACCAGCAATGTAGTATGTACACCATGGCTTACAAATAGGATACAGAAAATTTACCGATAGTTTACTTTCTATTTCTATAATAGACATTACCAGCCTCTGAGCAGTTGTCTCATCTATGGCTTCCTGAGATCACAGTCAATCATTTCATCAGGCCAGTGCTTGCATAGAGCTCTGCTCAAAGTAGGAGCTCAATATATGTTTGTCACATTGGCTTGAAAGAGCTTGTTATATTTGGCTTCAATTTTGCTCCACTCCTGAAAAAAACATTTACCGAGGCCTGAGCTCGGTGCTGTGTGTCTTGAAAGCAGAAACCCTCAGTCCCTAGTCTACCTGGGCT
This sequence comes from Lepilemur septentrionalis, assembly GCA_963573855.1. Taxonomy (NCBI): domain Eukaryota; kingdom Metazoa; phylum Chordata; class Mammalia; order Primates; family Lepilemuridae; genus Lepilemur; species Lepilemur septentrionalis. The sequence continues at coordinate 23,341 of CAUYMX010079216.1, forward strand.
GAGAGGAAGAGGTCTCTCAGAGTAGCACAGACAAATCAGAGATCTTAATTTGATTTTCCTAAAACATAAATCAGATCATACCACTCCATTGCTTAAAACAAGAGCCTCACATTCTTCTAGAGCAGTGCTGTCCAAAAATAATGAGCGCCACATGTGTAATTTAAAATTTTCTAATAGCCATATAAGAAAAAAGATAAAAAGAAATAAGAGGAAATTAATTTTAATGTATTTCCTTTAACCCAATATATCAAAAACATCATTCCAGCATGCAATCAATTTTTTATATTCATGAGATATTTTACTTCCCTTTTACATTCCAAGTCACCGACATCCAGTGTGTATTTTTACACTTACAACACATCTCAGTTGGACTAGTCAGATTTCAAGTGCTCAACAGCCACATGTGGCCAGCAGTTACGGGATGGACATACCGGATGGACAGCGCAGATGGAGAAGAAAATCCCAAGTCCCACCCTGAAAGGCCCTAACGACCTGGGCCCTCCCAACCTCCTCTCCCACTCCACCGAGCGTCACTAGAGGCCTCCGCGAGGTCCTTTCGGCCTCAGGGCTTGCACTGGGCCTTCTCTTTGCCGATGAGGCTTTTCGCCCCAGATCTTAGCTTGGCTAATCCCTTATCTTGTTGTCTGCCAGAGCGGCCTCCCCTGACCACCGCAGTCGCAGTCACGATACCGCTTCACGTTATTTCTCCCACGTTACTTCTTTACCCGAAATTGTGTTCTTTGTCTACTGTCTGTCTCGCCCCCCTGCCCTCAAGAATGAAAGCCCGCGAGGATAGCAGTCTTATTTTGCCCTGGTCCTAGCTGTAACTCAAGCAGTATTTGCTGAGTGAGTGAACGCATGCATGAACGAAAAGCACGTTACAAATATCTGAGCCCAGCGCGTCCGTGACTACAGGAGAGGCAGAGGAGGCAGGGCTCCGGTCAAGGTCAGACAGCGAGGCGGGGTCGGTCGGAGCCCAGCGAGAGCTCCCGGACCTGAAGACACGGCCTCGGCGCTGCTCCTGCCCGCTGTCCCGCGCGCGGTCTCACCTCCTCCCTCAGGTAGTCAAACTTCATCGGCTCCGGCTGCCGGGCCGCCCAGTTCTTCTGTTTCCTCTTCAAATCCCGGTCGAAGATATTTAGGGCTCTCGGCGAGGTGCCGCCGGGGAGAGAGACGCCAGAGGCGACCTCCCTACGGCCAAGGTTCTCCGCTGGGACCCTCGGCGCCCGAGGTCGCCACCACAGACGCCAGAGCCCCGCGGGCCGCAGCATTTCCACTGGCGATTAGCAATTGCCGGCGCGTTTTGTCGTGCGCGTGCGCCGGCGCGGTTTCGGCAGCGAAAGAGATCTTCGCGGAGGGAAAAGTGCAAGTAGTTTGGTCCACTTCGCTTGCCATTAGGGCGGAGCGTCTCGCGGAGGATTGTGGGTGTCGGCCTCCTCACGTGAGGCTTGGAGAGGGATTCCGGACGGTGAGTAGGAATGGGTCGAATAGAAGGGCTTTATAGGAGATAGATAGTCTCTTACAAGATCTCCTTCGGTTTCCTGAGGGGTTCGCCCCTTCCTCCTTGCCTTTCCGGCCTCATTCTTTAGACTTCCTGGGTCCTCTTCGTGGTCGCTTTTCAAGAGACCTTAGCCCAGTAGCTGCTCCCTGAGGTGCGGGAGGTGGGAAAAAGACCTTCGTTCCGGGGCCTGTCTGGTATTCACCACCTTAGAGGGTGGGTAGAAGGAGAGGGTGGGTTACGGGGATGAGAACGTGTGTCAGAGGTGGGGTCGTGTCGCCTTTCTCCACTCTGGGAATCCCTGACGTTCACCGAGTGTTTTCGTTCTAAACAATTACAAGACACATGCGTTACCTCTGCTAATTGAGTGAGGTATATACCTGCTTTGTATGGCTGTTCGGAGGGTTAAATGGTTAAATACATCTAAAGTGTATAAATAAATGCGTTACTGAAACCTTTGATTTCTTTTCCTGGTTACTGTATAAAAAGTTTTCAAATTTAGGAAAAATACAGCTTTATAGTCAGGCCTTGTTTTTCAAATAAGGGAATTCTGCCCTGATTAATCAGTCCAGTGACTTTTGGCTCTTTGCAAAATTAAAATCAGAAGATGCTAAACTACTGGGGACTGTGTACAAAGGTGCCATGTTAATTTATATACACAGATATATGTATATCCTAATATGTGTTGGGTGGATCAGCTCATTTGAGCCTTAGTCACTTCTCGAATAAGAAGTTATAGAAAGTGATATTTATTAACCAGCGTGAGACTTTGCCTGGAGTCTTGACTTTACCTTTGGAGTGTGGTCAGATTTAAACAAGAAACTTTGTGAACCAAACCTGAATTGATTTCGGTCTGTTTACTGAGGAGACTATCCTTATAGAACTACAGGCTGTTGAGAGTAGCAGATAAGGATTTACAGAGAGAATGGGACCAGAATGTGAAGAAACAAATGAGACAAACTGAAGCTTGAGCATCTTTTAATTATGTTAGCTTTTAACTTGTAATACATGCAGTTACACAGATAGAAATACAGAAATTCTAAGTGAGTGCAATGAGCTAGTAAACATTTGTTCTTCATAAAGCCCTGGGATTCTGCTTGGTTTGCCTTAAATTTATTTCTATTAGTGATCTGTAATGGATAGAGGCTATTTTGATTTGTTTTTGCTTTTCTACATGTTATCCAGAATAAGTTGGAGAGATGAAACTAGACTTAAGTTACCTTTATTTTATGTACATTTAATTAAGACTATATTGTGAACTCATGTGTTTTTACAATATTTTATTTAATTATTAACCATTCGTTATTGTAATATTTGTTTTATTTTTCAGTATTTGGTTTCTTTGAACATTTGTTCAGTAAGACATTTAAAAATGTCATCCAAACAAGAAATAATGAGTGATCAGCGGTTTAGGCGGGTTGCAAAGGACCCAAGATTTTGGGAAATGCCAGAAAAGGATCGAAAAGTCAAAATTGACAAGAGATTTCGAGCCATGTTTCATGACAAAAAGTTCAAGTTGAACTATGCTGTGGATAAAAGAGGGCGCCCCCTCAACCATAGCACTACAGAGGACTTGAAACGTTTTTATGACCTTTCAGATTCTGATTCTGATCTCTCTGATGAAGATAGCAAAGAATTTAATAAGAAAATAAAGAAGAAAAAACCCCAGATTAAAAAAGAAACAGATTCAAAAAATCTGGTTGAGGAGAAAAAGAAAGAAACCAAGAAAGTTAACCAAAAGGATTCTGAAAGTAAAAATGATTTAGATAATTCTGAAAGAATTCACAAAATGAAAAACTCATGTAAATTTAAGATAGATTCAAGTATAAATCAAAAGAACGATAGCGAAGAATTTACCCAGAAAAGTACAGGAGAGAAAAAAAACATTGTTCAGCATAATACGGACTGTTTTCCCAAAGGAAAACTGAGAACAGTAGACTGCAGCACCTCTGAAATTGTGAAATCTCCCAAGATCAAGTGTTCTAAGACAAGAAGAGAAATGCAATCAGGTCGGTTGGAAAGAAATAGATTCTTTGATGTTGCATGATTTATGTTTATACCAATCTTTTTAAAAAGTAAACATATATTAAGTAGTTTCATAGTATAATGAAAATGATCAAATGCTTATTTGGAAATACAAAGTTTTGAAAGAATAATATTATGCAGTGATTATTCATTTTTAATGTGATGCTTGCAGATAGATGTGGAAATTGAATCTTGCAGTTAAATAATCATTTTGATTTGTGGTAGGTACTAATTAGAGCTATAATTTCTAACCAGATAAATAAAGTATTATATGTTATCACATAAGAAGAAGTGTGTGTAAATAAGGTAAGTAGGGTTGGGTACTCATTCATTAATAAATTCAGGTACTGAGTAACTAGTATGTGATAGATAGACTGTGAGTAAGGCGTGGTCTCCATCTCAGGGCTATTGCTAGTTTATATGATGCCTCTGTGCATATTGGAAAAAGGTATGCCCTCTGGACACACAGAGCTCCTAGGGCTCACAGTTTGGTGAGGGGCCAGTGCCTATGAGTGAAGCAACAGATTCTTTGACCTTGATCAGACACAGCCGCCCTGTAGGGTACATGGCTTGGTGGGTAGAGATTGGCCTTGATTTTAGCACTTCTTAACCCCTTTGTAGACATGCTTGTGCAGATAACAGCCTGCTAAACTATGCCATGGTACTGGTCTAAAACAACACTGTCCAGTAGAAATACATTATTTTGCATTTTCTAGGAACAACATTAAAAAGTAAAAACAAACAAGCGAAATTAATTTTAATATATTTTATTTAACCCAATATGTCAAAAATTTATTTCAATATTTAAACAATATAAAAAATAAATGGTATATTTTACATTCTATTTTTGTACTAATTGCAAGATCTCAAGTGCTTGATTGCCATGTGTTTATTGGCTGCTATATTGGACAGCGTAGATCTAAAGTGGAAGAAAGAACAATAATGCAAAATAGAATAATAGTAAGTACAATAAAAGATATTTAGCAGAGGGCTATGGAAATTGGGAGAAAGGAGTCACTCAAGATATGGTAATCAGAGAAAAATTCATAGGGGATGTACTGTTTTGATAGGGGTTTGGGAAAAATTAAGTTTGAGAACCAACAGCATTCTACATGGAAACTTTTTGAGTAAAGATGTGACTGGGCATGTTCAGAAGAAATCAGTAGTCCCATTTGATTAGATAGTAAGGTCTTGAAGGTGTGAAATGAGTAATAAAATTAGAAGTGATTGGAACTAGGTAAGAAATGTCTGGCTCTGGTTTGTGTTTACATGTTTACTACACTTACTAAAATTTTGTGTCACATGTGGCAGCAGGAAATTTTGAGTGTTGTTTTTGCTGACATTTGGTTTTGTAACTGAAAATTGTTGGTGGTTCAGATGAGCCAGACTTGTGAATCCAGGATCCAAGAAAGGTAGGCATCAGGAAAAGGCAGAGATCACATTGGGACGGTAGGCAGTATCAGGCAGTAGACAGGATTCTAGATAGCAGGGACTGGGGCATCAGAGGTGGGATCCCATTCCATTTGTAGTGGAATGAGGCAGCAAACCTCATGTGGTATAGGAAGAAAGGAAAGAAATTTGATTACTGAAATTAGAGAATAAAATTGGACTGGGACCAACGGCAAAGTTGTTTTGATGCTGAGTTTGTTAGTCCAGCATCTTTTAAATTCCACTTGCTTTAGTGCACTGGATTAATAAAACATAGCCATATAATCCTTTGGATTGATTCTACAGAATCCTTTTACATATTTTTTCTCATTTAATTTTCTCAATTTCTCAGCCTTTCTCATTTCTCAACCTTGAGAAATGGGGATATATCAAGAAATAAGGTGTCCTGATGTAAGGACACACAGACCTAGGACTGCAGCTCATGTCTTCTGAATCTCTCTACCCCACCATGTTGCTTTCAGTAATTTATGTTGGTTCTACCCAGACTTCAGGTATCCATCCATCTATCCTCTTAACTGGAAGTTTCAGTGAAGGCATTGATTACTTTTCTTTGACCAATGATTGTGTATTGATCACCTAGCACATAGCAGGCACTTAAGTATTGGATGAATGTATGGATCTACTTGCATAATCTGAGTATATGTTAAGATTTCTATTAAATAACTTGGTTAAACATGAATTTTACTGAATTTATATTTTCCTTTACTCTTTTTAATAGAAATTATATTTTTACTGGATTTGATGTCATAAGAATTTGGATTCAATATAATTCAGTATGTACATTTTCTTAATTTCTCCCCCCTTTAACATTTTACAGTAGCTCCACACATAATGGCAAGAGACAGTGATGGTTATGAAAACTCAATGGACAGTAAAATGTTTGACAAAGATGCTCTGGAGGAAGATTCAGAAAGTGTTAGTGAAATAGGAAGTGATGAAGAATCTGAAAATGAAATTACGGGTATTGGTAAAGCTTCAGTTGATGATAGTGGAAATGAAGATGATGAAGATGAGGAGGAGGATGAAGATGAGGATAGTGAGGAGGATGATGAAAGTGACAGTGGCCCTGATCTTGCAAGGGGTAAAGGAAATATAGAAACTAGTTCTGAAGATGAAGACGATATGGCAGATTTATTTCCAGAAGAGTCTGGTTTTGAGCATGCTTGGAGAGAATTAGATAAAGATGCTCCTCGGGCTGATGAGGTAACCTTTTGAATAAATAAGATTATTTGTGAAGAACGCAATACAAGTAGCTTTTATGAGTGGTAAAATTGATGTCATTAAATTAAGTGGGAAAAACCTTACTGGCAATAATCTTGAGGATTTTGATTAAAACTTCCTGATATGGAATATGTTTATGTAAGTTAGAAGATGTCTATCCCAGCAAATAAGAAGTTCTACATAAATAATTAAAAGTCACATGAAATCTTTAGAAAATACTTGGTTTAGGTAGTAGAACTAAGAACTAAGTAAGAGAAAGTACTTATCTGTTATATTTTTTACTACTTGAACTCATTTAAAGTTCTCTTTTACGTACTGAAACCACTTAGATGGCTACTATACTGATAATTTCAGGGCTTGGGGGGAAAAGGCATTACATTTTTAGAAACTTTATTTTTCAAGTATTGACAATCATACAGATTATATAATAATTAATTCTTATTTCTCAGATTACACGTCGATTAGCAGTTTGTAACATGGACTGGGATAGATTAAAGGCAAAAGATTTGCTGGCTCTGTTCAATTCATTTAAACCTAAAGGAGGTGTTGTATTTTCTGTAAAGGTGAGAATTGATTTCATTTTAAAGTAAATATTTCTAGGCATTTTAAGTTAAATCTATTTTTTTAATTCATAGTTTTCCTTTTAAGGAAAATAATATGAAAATTTTCCAGTACAATTTGGCATGAAATTTATGTAACAGTTACAAATGTTAGAAAGGGAAGAGGTAAAATTATTGATGGCCTATATGATTGTGTATACTTTAAAAACTCAAAGAAATGTAAGCTCAGTAAAGGGACAGGGTATAAGAAATAAATATTTTTAAAAATTTTATTCCTCATTACTAGCATTAACCAATTAAGAAAGAGATCCTAATTATACTAGTAACAAGACCATATAAAGTCCTTGGGAATTACCTTAATAAACACTTGTATGACCTATATGAAGTGAATTATAACACTTGATAAATTTGAAACACAAAATTTTGAAGCACTGTATTTCAAGCCAGCATCCATGCTTTGCATATTGACGGACCTGTGTTCAACTCATGATTCTCATAAGTGCTATGTGATCTTAAACATTTTATTTATTAATCTCTCAAATATGTTTACATCTCTCAAATATACAGTTGACAAATGGATACAACAATAATGCTGGCATTGGAAGGATTAAGTGAAACACAGCTCACACTGAGTATTTAGTATAGTGTCTGAAATAGCTCTCCATTGTTATTACAGATTGAATGTCCTTTATCTGAAATGCTTGGGACCACAAGTATTTCAGATTTGTTTGGATTTTGGAATATTTGTGTTATATATACTTACCAGTTCATCCCAAATCCTAAATGCTCCAGTGAGTGTTTCTTTCGAGCCTCATGTCGGTACTCAAAAAAGTTTGGGATTTGGAGCATTTCAGGTTTCAGATTTGGGATGTTCAACTTATATTATTCTGTTTAAATATTTAAAGATGTCATTTCTACAGTTTTCACTGAAAATCTCAGTTTAAATGAAAAGAAAGAGAATACCAATAATCCTCTGAAAGAATAAACAAGTAAGAATGGCTAATAAATTTTTGAGAAATCATACCAATGTAAAAGGACTCAACCCACCAGTTAAGATATCTAAAAGTTTTATGACACTACAAGAGTAGACAGGTTTGGGTGAAATGGGACAAAGAGTTCATATGATAATTTAGATCAAAATACGCTGCTTGGCTGGGCGCAGTGGCTCATGCCTGTAATCCTAGCACTCTTGGAGGCCAAGGTGGGAGGATCGCTCAAGGTCAGGAGTTCAAAACCACCCTGAGCAAGAGCGAGACCCCATCTCTACTAAAAATAGAAAGAAATTAATTGGCCAACTAAAAATATATAGAAAAAATAGCTGGACATGATGGCACGTGCCTGTAATCCCAGCTACTCGAGAGACTGAGGCAGGAGGATTGCTTGAGCCCAGGAGTTTGAGGTTGCTGTGAGCTAGGCTGATGCCATGGCACTCTAGCCCGAGCACCAGGGTGAGACTCTGTCTCAAAAAAAAAATAAATAAATAAATAAACTGCTTGAGTGTTGGAACAAATGGACAAGTCATTGGATGAAGAACTTGATTCAGATGTTCATTTCACAATTGCCCAAAATAAACTCCAGATGAAGCAAAGGGGGAAAAAAACCTTACATGTCAAACCACAGAAGCAAAGAGAATTATGTTTTGTTAAACCTTGGGTTTCAGGAGATGGGTAGTAAGAATTTCTAGACTTAGAAAAGAGAAAAAACAATCAACAGATGTGACTACATATACCTTTAAAAGTTCTATGTCAAAGCTATTGTATACACACACAACTCAGTAAGGAAATCTCGGATCCTTTTGTTGATAAGTTTGCATTTTTCAGACAACTCAATAAAGCACGTATTAGCTAACAAATGTGTAGTTAGCCTGATAGTATCGAAACCGTGTTAATTAATACAATTAAATTTCTTGACTCTCAAAGTGGCCAAGACAAAAAAATACCAAATCCTGGTAAGAGTCAATCCTTTTTCTTATGCCAAGACTGTATCTAGTTGAGTGTGGTGGCTCACACCTGTAATCCCTGAAACTTGAGAGGCCTAGACAAGGGGATCATTAGAGGCCAGGAGTTTCAGACTAGCTTGGGCAACATAGCAAGATCACTGTCTCTAAAAAGATTTTTAAAAATTAGCCAGATGTGGTAGTGAGTGCCTGTAGTCCCAATGACTTGGGGCGCTGAGGCAGAGGGATCCCCTGAGCCCAATAGTTTGAGGCTACAGTGAGCTATGATTGAACCGCTGTACTCCAGCCTGGGCAACATAGTGAGGACTCATCTCTTTAAAAAAAAAAAAAAAATACTACATCTAATCTATATAAGATTGTCACTGGCTCTTTTCTGTTTCTTTAACAGAAAGCATTAGATAAATGGTATGACTTAGCGATAAGTTGGTTATTATAAAATTAATTTTCATTATTTGTGTTTTATGTATTTCTTTAATTTTGTATATTTCATATAAACCATTTAATCCAGTCATTTTTTATGTGTGTGAACATTTAGAATTCCTTGAGCTTAGAATCTTGTTTTGCTTTTCTTAATTTTTCCTTTGGATCCCAGAACCATCTTGTCCCACATGGTGTGTGGAGGAGATATTCTGGTTTGTGTTCCCAAGCCCTATATGTGTTATTCTCTAGCCAAAATGACTTAAGGGAAATTCCTCAGGATGCTTTAGCTTTCTATAGTGAATTTGGAAGTGAGTCATCCCTGTTGTTTTTGTTGAGTCAAGTTGTGACTCTTAGAATTCCTGAGCTTGACATGTCAGAATATTTATGAAAAGGAATATATAAATTACATTGATCTTATTTTTTGTGTTTAGATATATCCTTCGGAGTTTGGAAAGGAGAGGATGAAGGAAGAACAAGTTCAAGGACCAGTAGAGTTATTAAGTATTCCTGAAGATGCCCCTGAAAAGGACTGGTATTGAGTCACTATAGAATATAAAACTAAACCTCATAAATTCACGTCACTAATTTGGAATTCTGGTCACCTTGATAGTTAAGACTAAAGTTTACTCTTGTGCCGATTATGGGCAAAACAAATTGCAAAACAGATTAAAGTCTGTCAGAAGTGGCACATTCTTCCAACATTTTGTGTGTGTATTTATATTTCTGTATTCATGAAAATAATTATTTTTTTTGAAAAATATTTCATGATTAAACTGACTTAGAGGTCTCAACATCATTGCTGTAAATTAATAAGTTTTGGTTTTTTTGTGAGATGTCACTTTCCATTTAAGTGGCATTGAAGCATTCTTTACATTGAAATTATATAATTTTCTTATTTGAGAATTAAATAGAAAAATAATGATAAAATGTTCTTTTATCATCATGGTGCAGTATAGAAAATAAGATAGTTTAGTTTTAAGCCACTAGGTGGAGCTATTTGTGCACCTAATAAAAATGGTGAAATTGGTAGCAGAAGAGGGCAGATGAAGACCTTTAAAATGTTGTAGTTAAGTGAAATTAAGCTTAAACCTTTTAGACTTGACAGCATGTGAATCTGGAGCAAACATTTTGCAATGTCTTTGTAATTCAAACTAATGCTTTCCCAGCATATTTTATAATACAGTGATCCTTTCCAGTGGTTTTACTTGAGAAGGCTATATGTGGTAGCAAAACAAACAAAATTTCTTCTATTCTAAGAAATAAAATTATAGATAAGCACATATAATTCTCACACTTTCCTTTTCCAGATATTGAACTCTAATCCAAATACCTATACCTTGTCAGAACAATAAATTGAACTTAAGTATTCAGTGTTCATAGAGGCTAAGTCATGAAGGAAAAATGGCTTAGAATGAAGGACAGCTTGTAATGTATTTTTCATGAAACAGTTTATTTTTGTGTTTCTATATAAGTAAGCTTAATGAGTTTTTCCCACTTTAGGGCCTCTAGAGAGAAATTGAGAGATTATCAGTTCAAACGACTGAAATACTATTATGCAGTAGTAGACTGTGATTCTCCTGAAACAGCCAGTAAAATTTATGAGGATTGTGATGGCCTGGAATTTGAAAGTAGTTGTTCCTTCATAGATCTAAGGTAAACCCGTGTATGTCTTACCAATTTAATTTTATAGCACAGCATGATTATAAGACGTAAAATATTTGAACTGGTAGTGCTCTCTGTTTTATATTCTAAAAGTATTTTTTGCTTTTCGATGAACTCTGTCCTGTGGAACATCACTCCTAAGAAACAAAACGAATAAGAAGATGTATGAATCATCACCATGTTTTTGTCCTTTCAGACATGTCGGCTGTGTTGTTAAGATGATGTGTCATATTCAGTGACATTTCCTTACAACTCTCTTTAGCACTAGGAACCAGATGAAGTAACTTTAAAAAAGGCATGAGGTGGGGACAGAGGAATTTGCTAATAGACTGGGTATCTCCACTGTACTGGATCCATGCTACCCTATATAGTAGCCTCTAGTCACATCTCATTATTTTAATGTATTTAATGTTAAATAAAATTAAAAATTCGGTTGCATAGTTACATTAGACACATTTCAAGTAATTAATGGTCACGTTTTGGACAGCACATACAGAACATTGCCCTCATCACAGAAAGTATTATTAAACAGCGCTGCTCTAACTGCTGTTTCAGTGCATGAATGGTATTGCTGGCATTGCCTTTAGACTTGGGCATTATTTTCACCGTGTGCTCAGGCGTTCCTGACACAGAGCTAAAAACCGTAGGTGGTTGTGAATGTCAGTTCTAAGGGAGTAGGAAGCTGAACTACTCTACCATTTTATCATTGGCCTAGTCTTTTTGAACCCAGTAAACCATTCTACTGGGACATTTTCAATAGAAGTCACTTCTTTGGATCCAACTTTGTTAGAGGCTTTGTTCTCAAAATGAAATATTTAAGAAAAAGATGCATGATTTCACAGTCTCTATGGCTTTCATACTTCAAAGATATTTAGACTGGTAGAAAAAGACAAAGAAATTTTTTGAATTGTTAATTTGGGATAAGATTTTAGCATACTATAGTATATAGCAGAAATGGGATGATCACAACAGGCAAGGTATTTCCTTCCCTTTTAACAATTTCAATAGGACGTTCTTGTTTTGAATGTTTAGTAGTTACCAAACATTTGTTAGAATGTCAGGCTCTTTGGATTGTATCAATTGACATTAACTTGTTCTTTTCATGATCATTTTGTTCTTTGTTTCCTTTTTGGGACATTTTCTTGCAATGTTAGAATAAGCTATGATAGTGCCTAGAAAATAAGGTCAGTGACCATGAAAAAATTTACATTCTCTGTTTTATTTTGTCATACGTAACATCAGAAGAGAAAATTGAGTTTCATGCTGCCATGAAGTTATCTAAGGAAATCTTTTTCCCTCTATCCCAAATATATATTAAAGCAAACATATTGGGTAGTGTTTAAAAATATTGATCTCAGGCCAATATTTTCTTCTAAGTCTCTATATAAGTGTATCTGGAGGAGACTTTTATTTAACCTAATGAACCTTAATTATCCATTCTCCCCCCAAAAGTATTTTTGATAAAATATATAGCATATGCTTTTTGTGTGTGCATTTGAACAGAAATCTACATAAATTATAAAACCTAGATTATTTAACTCAACTCTTTTTTCCATTTCCTAGCCTGATGCCTAAAAGTTATCAAATAGTTACAGTGGCTAATTTACATTTAACAGCTAGTTATTTGTGAAATGGAAATTGTAAGATAATATGGTTAAGATTTTTCAGTCTTGAAGAATCAACCTTAAGCTTTTCCTTATTTTCAGTGACACCTCATGTATATGATAATTTGTATTCAGAATGCTTACCTGTTGATAATTCTGTTCGATCTTCAAAATGCCATATAGCCAGTGACTGTGCTATCATGAATCTTTTTGAAACATGAGGGACCCAGATGTGCTTGCACCTGACTCATTAACTGTCTCCTAATGCAGGTTTTCTATCTATACAGCATTCGCTCAAATTTAGTGGAATTACAGATTTATAGCTTATGAATTTCAAAAATTTTATGCCAAGGTTATTTCTAACATTGTTTGCCTCTTCTATTTGTATGTTCCATATAAACTTTTATATGGTATGTATATATAAACTACAACTAATTAGATGAGAATCTAAACTCTGGTTATTTATCACTGTAGCATATGTTTAAATAAATTTATTTTTTCTTTGCATGTTAGGTTTATACCAGATGATATTACTTTTGATGACGAGCCCAAGGATGTAGCCTCAGAAGTGGATCTGACAGCATATAAACCAAAATATTTCACATCTGCTGCAATGGGAACGTCAACGGTATTTCTTAACTTTTAAAAATAAGTACCCTCCATTGCTTTAAAAAGAGATTTCGTGTATTGTTTTCTTATAGCATCTTTAGAAATGGAAAGTATTCAAAATTTAAATGCACAAGTACAAATAGAAATGAGATGCAGCTGCATTTGCATTTTTATCTACCACATGTATTTGAACCTACTTTCAGATTCCTTTTATGCCTTTAAGCCTAAGTCACTTACCTTCTAATGTTTCTTTTCTTCTCTTCTGTCTTTCACACACACTTATTCAACTAGGTTCTTTAATAAGTAATACATCAGTTATTAATATCTTTGCAGATGTCTCAAGTGACAGTTAAAGCTTGTGAAAATTTAAAATAGAAGCACGTTTTTCTGTAGATATAATCCAAAACTATAAAAACAAATGATGTAGAATAATTTAGGACTAATAGAAATCACATTAATGCTAGTAACAAACAGCCAAAGAGTTTTTGTCTGTTGAAATAGTTTATTACTTAGCTGACTGCCTCCTCTCTTTTCTTTTTCCCTGTAAATCTTCTACCCACAGCTGTACTCTACAGCAGCCACGATGGCTTCTCTCTGGCTTTCCTGTGTGACAAACCACTATGCTTCTCTGAGGAGGGGCTGGTGGCAGAGAGAGTTGCTGTATCTGTCACTTGTACTGTGGTAGGCACTATGTGGCATTGATTAGTTACTTAGTAAAACCCTACCATTATGTGATAAGTGAAGTCTAAAATATTCAATCACATAAAATGTAAAGTTACGTTATTTTCAGGACCAAAATAATGACCAGGGCCAGCCCAACCCATCCAGCCAGCCAGTCTCGAGTTCCTGAGTCCTGGCGGTATTACCAACATATGTCCCAGTTCCAGCAGCGATTTGGTGGTTATCAGCTCAGACTTATTTTTCAGAACAGGGATAATTCTGAATCTTGTGACTACCTGGAAATTCTAAAACAGTAGCAGTGATTTTAAAGATATCTTGGTAAATTGATATCTGTTTTGCTATCTTCATCTGGGGAAATTGGCCTGAGAGGGGGAAAAAAAAACAAAGATGGGATCTATCTTGTGATGAAGATAAAACTTCTAGTAGGACCCTATTGAGAACAAGGGCCGTGTAGAGGACAGAAGTCAATCACCAGACCAGTCATGTTATAGATGAATTCATATATCATGGGAGTTTAATGTGCTTTCACCCTCCTGAAATACTAGATTTCCAGGTGAAAGACATGTTTTCAGTGTTTCATAATAATGGCAACTTTTTCACCAGTACATTTTCTTATTTTTTTTTTCACCATAATTAACCCACACACTGATTAATTTTTACTTCCAATAATGGCATACCCTTTATATAGCAGAGAATCAGGAAGACGAAGGTACAAGCTAATAGAAATGGTTCCCTTTTTACAAATAGGATACTCCATTAATTATGCCATTCATGTATTTGTTTTAGTGTGTTTTCACTTTTTTTAACTTACTGTGAAACAACCAGGTTAAAATATAATCTTTAACAATTTTGGGTTGTTTTTTCTTATTTGTTGATGAAAGGTGGAGATCACTTGGGATGAGACTGATCATGAAAGAATTACAACACTCAACAGGAAGTTTAAAAAGGAAGAGCTTTTGGATATGGATTTTCAAGCCTACTTAGCTTCTTCTAGCGAAGATGAAGAGGAGATAGAAGAGGAGCTACAAGGTACTTGTTAATCCTTTAGAGACTTACTTATTAATGGAAATATGTCTCTGTAAGTATCTTAACGGGGAGAATCAAACAAATTCTCAAACTATCTTCAAATCATACTCACATGTACAGTATTGTATTTACCTGTAGATAGTGACTGAATTTTTTTTAATGTATTTTCTTAGCCTGAATTTCTTTAACTATAAACATTTTGTTTAAAGCCCTGCCCTAACAAAAACAAAAAAGGCCTAGTGTTTTAGACTTGTCCTGATACATATAGTTATATAGTCTCTTAGTAAACTAGACAAATGCTCTATTAACCGTTCCCACTTTTTTTAACTAAGAGCTTCTTTTAGATTGATTAAATATTTTTCATCCATTTTTCTCCTCAAGTAGTTTGTAAAGTAGACTCACAGTTTCTGTGATTATTCCAGAAATAATGACTTGTGCACTTATTAAGTAAAGTCTAACGATCATTACTGTTTTACTCTCATGGACAATTTAGGAATCTTTAAACAGCTTTCATGCTATCATTGTGTTGTAATCCTAACTAATTTTTTCAGTCCTACAGGATGTAATATTGCTGTTTCATACTGCCCTCATTTGAATTTGCCCACGTTTCCCCCTCTCCCTTTGCTCTTTCTAAATCTCGTATCTCTGGAATTATTTTCCTTCTGCCTTAAGTATACCCTTGAGAATTTCCTTTAGTGAATGTCTGCTAGTGTCTAACTTTCTTGAGGTTTAATTTGTCTGAAAATGTCTTTACTTGAAAAGGATATTTTCACTGGTAAAGAATTCTGGGTTGCAGTCCTCCCTACCCTGACATTGATAATAATACTCTACTGGCTTCATTGTTGTTTTTGAAAAGTCAGTTGTCAGACTAACTTTTTCCAGTTATTTGAGGTTTGTCTGGATTTTTTTGACTGCTTTTAAAGTTTTCTCTTGTCTTTCTGTAATTTTACTACAGTGTGTCTTAAGAGTAGATTTCCTTTTATTTATTGAGCTTGGAGTTTGTTGTTGGGTTTCATGAACTATGAGTGGGCTTTCATCAGTTTTGGAATATGAAAACTGATGAAAGCCATTATGATTTCAGATACTGTTTGTCTCCTATCCTTTTGGGACTCCAATTAAATGCATATTAGATCTTTTCACTGTATCTTTCCTGTCTCTACTTTCATATTTTTTATCTATTGTCTCTTTGTACTGCATTCTGGCTAACCTATTTTCCAGTTCATTAATTGTCTTTTCAGCAGTGTTGAGTCTGCTGATAGACCTAGCTATTGAGTTCTTAATCTTGGTTATTGTATTTTTCATTCTAGAAGTTTTATTTAGCTATTTTTCAACTCAGCAATATCACTTTTATAGTTTTCTACTCATTGCAGATAGCTTCAACATACTATTTCTATAAATAGAGTATGTCTTTTTAATATCCTCTGAGAGTTTCGATGTTTCATATATTTTTGGTTTGTTTTATTATTTTAGAGGATACTTATCTCTCATTTCCTTGTGTACCTTGTTAACTTTGTATGATGAAGGTATCTTTTTTGATCAGGGCAAACTTTCATTTACTTTGGTCATTCTAGAACCACATTACTCCAGGTATTGAGGCTTCAAGTTCCCTGGCTTCTGCCAGTGATACAAGTCTGTGTGAGGGCTGGTTTACTTCAGATTGATCATTTCCCTGGGATTATATCCCTCTGGATCCCTGCTTAATGTGGGGGATACTAGTTGAAATTCCCTCCTTCCGTGGGCCTTTAACTTTTGTCCTCTTGCCCCTGAAACACTGCTAAAACTACCATTGAGTTTCATAGCTGTTTCTGCTGTGGATTAGGAAACAGGAGATGATCTCAGGGCAAAACAGGTATTTAACACTGGAGTCATCCTCTGATATTACCTTCTTCCTGATTCTGACATGGTAATTCTTCACTACCTTGCCAGTTCTTTGAAACTTTTTCTTTTTTAATTTCTGTGAAGCTTTTAAAAATATCTTTAAAATATTTCCTTTCATCCAGCTTTATCCTCAGTGAAAGGGTTGGTCTAAAGGACCTAACTTGCCATTAATGCAAGCAGTTCTCAGATTGTCATTTTCTTTATTTACGATTTTTTCTTTTTTTGATGATTGAAATGATTAATAGTGTACAATTGAACTTGAACAACATGGGTTTGAACTGCCCGGGTCCACTTATATGTGGAGATTCTTCCACCTTTGCCACCCCGAGGTGACAAGACAAACCTGTCCTCTTCTTGCTCCTACTAAATGTGAAGATGAAGACCCTTATGATGATCTGCTTCCACTTAGTACATATATTTTCTCTTCTTTATGTTTTTCTTAACATTTCCATTTCTTTAGCTTGCTTTGTTGTAAGAATTTAGTATGTAATATGTATACAAGATATGTGGATCAACTATGTTACCAGTAAGGCTTTTAGTCAATAGTAGTCTATTAGTAGTTAGATTTGGGAGAGTCAAAACGTTATATGGGGATTTTCAACCACTCAAGGGATTGGTCCCCCTAACCCCCTCGTTGTTCAAGGGTCACCTGTACTATTAAATTGTATATGCTCTTTGCTTAAAATAACTCATTTTGTAAAAATAAAGCCCCCAAAACCTTTT
Organism: Lepilemur septentrionalis; assembly: GCA_963573855.1. Taxonomy (NCBI): domain Eukaryota; kingdom Metazoa; phylum Chordata; class Mammalia; order Primates; family Lepilemuridae; genus Lepilemur; species Lepilemur septentrionalis. The sequence goes on from CAUYMX010079216.1 coordinate 40,654, forward strand.
TTTTCCTTATATTAGATCTGTCTCTGTTTGGAAATTTGTTTGCTTTGTTGTAATTTCATGTGAGTTTTTGGTTTTTACTCTCTGCCTACATCTTCATTCTTCTTATCTAATAGAAGAAATCCCAATCGTGAAAAACTTTGAGTAAGAGGTTTAGTGCTAACAGAAAGTGAAGAACCATTAATGTTAAACATAGATGTAAGTATTTTAGATTAGTAAGAATGAATATTCTTTAATTTATAGAGTAACATTTCTTGTAGCTGTCTTTTAGGTTTTCCTTTTGCATATGTGTTTTTGTAGCCTACATGGCAAATTAAATAATCCTAAGATGCTTCTTTACTATTACCATAAGGGCATTAAACCTTGAGTTTCTTAGATCCTGTGATTGGTCTATCAGGTTTTTTTTAGACTACTGAAGATAGTGCTTCATTTTTCTAAGCTTTTCATAAACTACCACTCTTGAGCAGTATTCCATACATGGAATGGAAAATTATGTTTAATCATTCTAGTTTCTTTGTTCAGACATCTCATAGTAATAAAACCACATAATTGCTTAAGTATTTAATAGTCTTTTAAAATTTATGATGTGCAATGATAGTTGAGCATAAAAGTGTTCACATTTTTAAGGCCTCTGTGGCTGTTGCTTATTAATTTTTTTTCGCATTCCAAAAAATTGGGTGACCATTTTATTTCTTAGTGTACACAGAGCAGCCAAATCCTTTTTTCAAATAGCCTTTATATCTGTCTCCTACAAACATGTGAAGAAAGACATATTTATTTATTTACATTTCCTTTTTATTTGTATGCACATATAGGTATTTAGAACTTTTCTAAAAATTCTGGGTAGTTTTTCTTCACTATCAGCCCTAAGATAAAAGAAAAAAGATAACATTCTGTGTGGACTTATGACAATTGGATATGAATTTTTCAAATAGGTTTCTTTGGTTTAAGAGAAGTGAACTAAATTTTAAAATGTTTTTTTTTGACATTAGGGCAAATAATATTGTGAATAAATAAGCATTAAATTGTCATACATTCTTGTTAAGATCTTGGGCTCTGCTGGTGTCAAACCCTGACTTCACCTTATATAGGTTAAATTTTCTAAAATCTTTTTGTCTTTCTTTTCATAACTGAGAACTGAGGATCGTAATAGTACCAGGCTTATAATTAGAAAGATTAAGATGATATACATAAAGTGCTTAACATACTACCTTGTATTGCATATTTTTATGTCTTAAAACTTCGGTGATTAATAGCTTTTTGTTTGAAATATACTACCCATTAATTTTTTAAAAGCATCTATTTTTTTTCGGTATTTTAATTAATTACAAATTTTCTGTAATCTTAATTTGGTACCTGTAATAGATACAGTGGTATATTCTAATGCCTTAGAACTACTAAATATTTCTAGTTATTGTTTATACAAGAGCATAGCAAGGGTGGCTTACTGTTAGAATTGTTATTTTTTCACTCCTTATATATTGTTAAGGCTTTCACTAAGTAGTGTCCTTAAATTGGGGAAAAACGGACCTACATGAGTTATCCCACATTTTAGAGCTTCAGAAAGTAAAATTTTGGTACTGGAAAAAATCAATTTAAAGTAAGCCATCAGAGACTTACCACTAAAATTTCAACCTGGAAGGAGCTTAGCTTGCTTCTAATTATGTTTTCAGAAGTAAGCTTTTAATAGAAAGAAATACATTGCCATTTGTTAATGTATTCCTGATGTTTTATCCATTGAATTATGGGATACATAACAGAATTCCATCCAACATTATTATTGTAGCACAAAGCACAAACAGGAAAAAAATGAATTTCAGCTGTTTGGGTAAAAATATAAAAGTGTGATAGGATGGAAAGAATGTCCTAAACTGTTTTTTATTCATTTAGGGAAAGAAAAAGTATAAAAATATTTACCTAGCCAAGTTTTTTTTAATATATATCACCTTTTTAAAGATACAAGGACAATCTGTTAACACTGATGTTTCTCAGCCAGATGCTTAATAATGTCAGACATTTTTGGTGATCAGTTAACCATAGGTTATAGAAGAGAGAGACTTTATTGTGCTGCTTCTAAATTTCCCTTTACTCGGGACATTTAGTCTATTAAATAAGTATGTTTTGCATTAAAACCCAGGTTCCTAATTTATTTTCTTGATTTGGAGAATTCCAGTAGAAATGTAGAGTGAACAAACTTTTTGTGTATTAGTTTTCTTGGGTATTTGTTGCCCATGAATTTTATACTATTCCTTTGTATTCTAATTGTGTTTATAAAACTAGGAAATGGATACATCAGTATTTTTTCCACACAGTAAAATTAATTGAATTAACTCCTAATTTGTTCATTTTTGTTCTTAACATACTAATGAGATCTTTGGAGTAAGCATGCTTACTCACAGTCAACTGGAAAGAGTTTAGTACTCTTAGGTTTAGATTATAAACAACTTCCTTTATCTCTTTTCTTTAGCCCAAATAGCTAAATCCGTGTACCAAATTCATCCCAACAGTATTCAGCTTTCTTTTATTGAATATAACATTTTAAAGCTGCTGTGCTGGATGGTGGAGGTCATAAAGAGGGATAAAATGCCATCCTTGCTGTCTTGCAGTTTGTTGGGAAGAGAAGTCCCCGGATGTTATATGACTGCAGAATTATTTGGAAATGTAAATTTTAATAAAAAGAAATGCTCATGTATACTATTATGACAGTGCTAATTTATTTTGCAGTTGATTTTTATTATATACAAGACTATCTTTCATTTAGTTCATTTAATATTCAGAAGTTTAAGACTGATTTTGGTATTTTATGGTTGCAGTATGTCTGGCCACATCTTTTAGAAGGGTGCTAGAGTTACCATGACATCTAGAAATGAATTGTTTCTGAGTATTAAATGAAATTTGTGTTTGTTGGTTGGTTTTGTTAGGTGGTGATGGAGTTAATGTAGAAGAAGATGGGAAAACAAAGAAAAGTCAGAAGGATGATGAAGAACAAATTGCTAAATATAGGCAGCTCTTGCAGGTTATTCAAGAAAAAGAAAAGAAAGGCAAAGAAAATGATATGGAAATGGAAATTAAGTGGGTTCCAGGTAAGAATTAGATACTAACTAAATGTTTTCACTCTTTCTTCATTTCAGGATGTTGAGTACAATTTAGAAGCTTAACTCCTCTTTAGAAACAAACTTAAAAAATCTTATTTTCCAGAAATGTTTTGGTGAGGACCTTAACGTAGTATTTGCATACACCATTTAACTCACTTAGGCACTAGGTTTTTAGACTCTTACCAACTTTTCTTGATGGATTTCTTTGATTTATTAACTATAAATTATTTCTATCCATTTATGAGAATAGACCTAGGTTAATTGTATTATTCTCAGGATATAGAAACTTGAATTCAGGAATCATGTGTTCTATAGTTACTATACTTCTTTTTAAGATATATGATTCTTAAGTGACCTTTTCTTCCATAACCCATACTAGTCCTTAATTCATGAAGTTTCACTAAGGCAAAATATGTACTACATAGTTTCTCATCTCAATTTTGCTATGAATAGTCAATATAGGATAGTAGAGTAGTATAATACTAATTATAACAATGTCAAAACCAAACAAAGATAAAACTGTGATAAATAGGATTGTTCTCTAGTACGTAATGGTTCCCCTTATCCATGGTTTCACTTTCCGGTTACAGTTACTTGTGGTCAACCGTGGTCAAAAAATAGGTGAGTACAGTTTAGTACTGTAAGACACTTTGAAAGACAAAGAGACTCTATATTCCCTATGTCAGTAAGTCTCCATAAAAAGGCTTCATAACAATGATGCCACTCAGGGATGTTTGTGAAGAAATATTTTACTTGAGGCCCTTACTTTTATGATTCCAAGAAATGTTGAATTCCGTCTTTTAAGTGAAATATGTTGTAGTTTAAGTCTAATGTTAGAATTAATGAAGATACTTCCATGTGAACATTTTTAATTGAAGTGTTTGGTTGTCTATTTGATAAAGCAGATTTAAAATAAACTTGAAGTTTTATAGCAGATATTTCAGAAATATATAGTATACACACCAGATATATGGTACAGATATATGATAATCAGTTCCTATACTAAATGGACCACATGCCTTTGTCTTTATTAATACAATTATGTAGGGCAAATACTTACAAATGATATTTACATCTGTATCTAACTGAAGGATTTAGGCAGTATGTGTTTCCTGGGGTAAGCCCCACTTGGTAATAATACGTTATCTTTTTATGTGCTCCTGACTTGATTTATTAATATTTTATTAAAGATATTTGCACCAGCTGCATGCAGTGGCTCATGCCTGTAATCCAAGCACTTTCGGAGGCCTAGGAAGGAGGATTGCTTGAGGCCAGGAGTTTGAGACCAGCCTGGGCATAGCGAGACCCCATCTCTATGAAAAATGAGCTAGGCGTAGTGGCACGTGCCTATAGAAGGCTGAAGTGGGTGGGTCACATGAACTTAGGAGTTGGGAGGCTGCAGTGAGCTATGATTGTGCCACTGTACTCCAGAGTGATACCCTGTCTCAAAGAAAGAAGAAAAAAGATATTTGCGTCTGTGTTAAAGAGGAATATTGGTTCGTAGTTTTCATTCCTTGCGATGTTTCTATGCTTGTGAGGACTAGTAGAGAACAACCAAGCCACAATAAGAAGCTGCTGCTAACAGTCAGGCTCACTCAGTAGTTAGTTACATGACTTCCTCCCTCAAACAGCAACTTTACATATGCTATAGATCAACCTGTGGTTCTCTCACAAGCTATAAAACTATCAGTGTCAAAACCTCAAATATTAAATCTTAGATGCCAAGTATCTAGGATGTTATAAATAATCTATAGCTTTTTCCATATTTTGACTTATTTTCATAGGATAGTTTCCCAGAAATAGAATTACTAGGAAAGAGCATGAATACTCTTTGTGTCTTGAAGTTATTGCCAAATTGCTTTCCAAAAGTGTTGTACCAGCTTATAATGCTTTCAACAATCAGTAAGAGTGTCAGTTTCATGGAATTGTCAACATTGGGTATATACTTTTTACTTTTAATTGAATGTGGGAATGCACTTTTAAAGGTGCTTTTAAAACTCTAGTATTTTTGAAACCCCCAATGGGGTTTTGTTACCTATGAATCCTTGTTGTATATATGCACTCATGCACATGCGAGTGTACAAATGTAAAGTCTTTTACATGATATACATCTTATATGAGATAATTGAGCTAATCTTTATGAACCTCAGTTTACTCATTTGGAAATTGAGACCAATAATACCTGTATTGCTTAATTTGAGATATTTTTAAAGGTACCTTATAAACTACAAAGTACTATTCATCTTGTGTGTATTTTGGTGGGTTTGTGTCTTAAGAAACATGGGTTTTCAATAATAATTTCCCTGACTTTTGTGATGTTATACTTAAATAAACCACAGAGGGTCAGTATGAGATTATACTATAACTGTATCATTCATTGATTCTTCGGTGGCTTAGATCTCTAAAATATTAAGCTCTTAGAAAAATAAGTACTCTTTAATCACTAACAATTGTTGGGGTATAGTTTGGTTTGATTTTGTAAAAAGGAGTTCTAATTTAGACGTTTAAACTTCCCAGCTTTTTACATTGGGTCATACAATATAGTAACATGAAGAGTTTAATTCCTTAAGGGTAAGGCATTAAGGGAGACAGATAACAGGTTCATGAGTATAATAAATGGAATGAAGTATTCTTTATATTGCTATTTTAATTCCTATGGAAATGTAATAATATAACCTTATTAAGATTATACATAAGTAAAAATATTGAATTGTAAGATTTTTAAAGGAAGTTATACTTCATTATTTTGATGTATGTGGCATAATATTACCTATCTCAATGTATGGCTAAAAGTATCCTACCCGATGCACCCTGATGAGTAGATAAGATGATGCATATAATTAGCATGTTGGGCCTTCATCAAGGAACGTGCTTCATAAGGGAATTTGAAATACACATATAAATGAAGTGTAATCAGTTTTGTCTCTTACCTAACCTCCCCTATATTATGCTTTAATAAAGAATAATTTATGTAAAATACTTTTTTGTTGCAGATAATGCAAGTTGAATATAAATAATATCTATGAAATTCAGAATGTAAACAAATAATGGTATCTTCTTTTGTTTATAATCTTAAAAGAGATAAACATGATAAAAGTCCTCTTCTCCTTAGGTCTCTGGTTTAATAGGTAATAGTGAAATGGATGTCTGTTCTGCTTTCTGCTCAGCATCCTTCAGTACCCTAACTTCCCTTTATTAACCCATCAAATATTTATTGAACACCTGTTCTATGCCAGGAATTATTCTAGACACTATGTAAATAAAACATACAAATCCCTGACCTCATAGATCTTATATTCTGGTGAGGGGGAGATAGGTGACAAACAAGTAAGAAAAATCTTTGAGCAGAAACTAAAGGCAGTAGAGGTCAGAGAATAGGCCAGACACAGGAAGACTGTACAAGCAGAGGAAGTAGCAAAAGAATGACCTTGAAGCTATAGCTTATCTGTTGTGTTTAAAGAATAGCAAGGAGGTTAGAGTGACTAGAGTGGAGTGAGTGGGGGAAAGAATAATAACTGAGGTTGGAGAGGTAGCTTGAGGCCGGAGATGAAGGTCTTGTAGGCTGTTATAAGGACATGAACAACTTCTGTGACTGAGATTAGAAGCTCTTGGAGGATTTTGAGTTTAAGAGTGATAAAACCTGACTTATATGTTTAATAGGCTCACTCTTGCTGCTATAGATGAATAGATTAAAATGGAAGGCAAGGACAAAATTAGGTCAGTCAAGAGACTGTTGCACTAATCCTGAAATGATGAAGATCAAGAGTGGAACATATTTGGAAAGGAGCATCAAGAATTCTCACTTTTTCACATGTAAAGTTTAAGATGCCTGTTAGTTACCTAAATAGACATGCCAAGGAATCAGTTAGATACACAGTTAAGAGTTCAGGACGGGAGATAAAAATTTAGAAATCTTCATTGTATAGATCTCTGAAAGTGAATAAGAACAAGGTAGTAAATATAGGTAGAAGAGAAAGGAGGTTCAAAAACTGATCATTGGAGCGCTCCTGCATTTAGAGGTCGAGGAATGAGGAGGGACCACCCAAAGCAGCTGGGGAGAGGCTACCAGAGAAGCAAAGAGGAAATTCGGATTTGTGGGGTATTCAACCAGCCAAGTGAAGAAAGCATTTCAATAAGAATATTTGTCAATAAAATACTAAGACTGAGAATGACCATTGGATTTAGCAATGTGGAGATCATCAGTAATGTTGAATGGTTTTGTTGGGATGGCGGTGAGTAAAAGTTACAAGTATGGGTTCAAGAGCAAATGAGAGGAGAGGAATTGGACATAGCAAGTCTCTCTTTCCTCTGCTCTTTACAATTGTAATTCCATTTTCATTATGGTATCTGCTCTTTATCCTTTGTCCTTCTTTCCCTCACCTTTATTTCATTTTTATTCCTCTGTTCAGGGAAGCTTAAACACAGAGACATCAGTGACATGCATATATGGCCATTGTATTATTCATTATTCAGAAGTAAAATGTTTTTGAATCAGTTGGGCATTCATTTTGTTACGCAGCCCCATTTCAAACATTTTAATTTTTAGACATCTCAAAACCTGTTCACTATTTACTTTTGGCTATATCTCCATTTCCATTTTTTGCCAATATGCTCATTATTGGAAATGTATTCACAAAAATGGTTTTTCAGTCAGAACTTTAAAAATAACCAGATGTTTAAAATTTTGAGTTGAGTGTAGGGAAGGACATTAAATGGAAAACCTGAACTTAAAAATAAGCTAAAAGAATTTGCAGTTTGCCTCATATTGTGGTGAGGCACAGTGCACTGTTGTAACGTGTACAAAGTCATACAGCTAGTAAGTGGCTGGAATTTTAAAACTTAAGTGTATGCCCCTTTCTTGAATCATCCATTTAACAGGTTGACTGTAAAGGCTTCGTAAGATAATAAGCTGACACTTCATACTGTGCAAAAAACATCTGAATCTTGTGGAATGTATAATAAAAATGAGAAGCAGCTAGGGTTATCTAAAAATGTTGTTAGCACATTTTCTCCATATAGTTGCTAGTGAATGCTCAGTATTTCCTGGATATTTGAAAGATTATTTTTCTCCCTTAATAATATAAAGATTTACTTTTTAAAAAAGATTTTCCAAGAAGCTTTTAACAAAGGTTTAAACCAAAAACTAACAATATTTTTATGCTAGTAGTGTTAGAAAGTGCTAAAATTCCCGTATCTTAAGAAGTTTCAGGTTAATTGATCTGGGTTTTTTATTTCCATAGGATCCCAGTTAAATGTGTAAATCAGTAAGGGCCTCTGGTTGCAAGCATCTAGGTTGATTCTGTTAATGTGGTTCTTCCCTCTCTGCACATGTATCACGTTTTACCAGCTGTACTGTTTGCATCTGTAGCCGCTGTTTTCAGACCATAGTACTTTTTCTTTTGTTTTCTTTTCTTTTTTTTCCCTTCACTTTGCCTTAGACTTGCAATCTGCTGGAAGTCAGCCCAAGAAGACAGAGCTTCTTGCATGTATTATTTTCTCACAGTCCACAGCTGTGCTGATTTGTTTGAAGTTGTGAATTCTTTGGTCTGTAAAGCAAAACTTTTCCCTATTCTATTTGTGGTTGTCCCACATCATCATTCTATCTGTATACTGCCTGGCTAGCAAAGTAGCCATATGTTCCATATGTGATTGTGACAGAATTCACTCAGACTACTTGCTTTCAACAGTTTCATTACTGCTGTCCTTTTTAATCTGAAATTGAAAATCATATAACTTGCAAGTTTGCTACCTTAACGCATTCATTTTTAGGTATTATCTTCTACAAGTATACATAGTTGATTCTGTTACACTCCCATTTTGCATTCATTTGTTTCGTTTGTCGTACTTGTTTTTATGTGTTCCTAAATAACCTTGATTGTCATAATGCCTGCATCACAGTCCATTGTGTTTCTGATTTATAACTTATGAATCACTCCCATGATGCTATACTTTAGGTTCTTTATAAAGTCTTGCTATTATGGATAAGGTAATGACCTTGTATTGAATTTTATTAGAGATAAATTCCTGAAAATAGAAAATCTTCATGTGTCTTGTCAATGTTTTTTTTTTTCTTTTTAGAAAGGGTTTTATTAGCTTGTGATACTGACTAGGGAACCTTTTATTTATTTTTTAACTTTTAAAGGCTCAGAAATGCTGATAAAATTATACACGAAATAAAATCCAGTTTTTACGATAGGTTCGGGTTTTTGAAGCCACATAAAGGATAGGGCATAAGCACTTTTGTGTAGGTCTTTGGTTTGATACAAAGTTTACTCCCCCTTGGGGACCATATACCGTGTTTCCTGTGCTCTGAAAGATTTGCCAGCCTTTCTCAGTGTGTTTTCAGTTAGACCATTGCAGACAACTGTTCACTGATATGTTATTATACAATGGTAATTTTCAACTTTGAGGTCCAAGGTGAAGCTTGAACTGGTAGCAAGGCAAGCTACATGTGCTGGTTTTGTATGGGAGGAGCCCCGTATTAGTCCTTCCATATTGACAGCATTTGCCTGATGTAATCTGCTAGGGGAAGGGAGTGTGAGGGTATTTTTCTTCCTCACTTTAATCGTCGTTCAAGGTGGGTGGGATAGCTCCCATCAAATGAGAAGTCTATGTAGGACTTAACAAACTTTTCCTAAGCATCATCAGCTTAGTTTGTCACAAAATATATTTCATTTTAGGATCACATTGCTCCTTCTTTCAGTAGAAATATTGGGAGATTAAAAACAATTTTTTTTTTTTTTTACAACAGGGGTTTGCTCTGTTGCTCAGTCAGGAATGCAGTAGTATCGTTATAGCTCATTGCAACCTCAAACTCCTGGGCTCAAGTGATCCTCCCACCTCAACCTTTTGTAGACACAGTGGTCTCACTATGTTTTTCAGGCTGGTCTTACACACCTGGCCTCAAACTATCCTCTCGCCTCAGCCTTCCAAAGTGCTGGGATTACAGGTGTGAGCCACCGTGCCCAGCCACATTAAAATATTTTAAAGTAATTTATTTACCTGCATAATTTTGGTCCAGAAGAATTGCATTTAAAAATATTATTTCAGGGGCCAGGTATGGTGGCTTATGCCTGTAATCCTAGCACTCTGGGAGGCCGAGGCGGGAGGATATTGGTCAAGATCAGGAGTTCGAAACCAGCATGAGCAAAAGCAAGACGCCATCTCTACTAAAAAATAGAAAGAAATTAATTGGCCAACTAAAAATATATACAAAACATTAGCCGGGCATGGTGGTGTATGCCTGTAGTCCCATCTACTTGGGAGGCTGAGGCAGAAGGATTGCTCAAGCCCAGGAGTTTTAGGTTGCTGTGAGCTAGGCTGACGCCACGGCACTCTAGCCCGGGCAACAGAGTGAGACTCTGTCTCAAAATATATATATATATATATATATATATATATATATATATATATAATCTTTTGGGGAGGGAGGGAAAACTTGGAATTATTGGATGTCGATGATATATCAGGAACTGTTCTAGGTGCTTTACAAACAATATTAAAATCTTCAAAGTGGTTAGTGCCCGATTTTGCAAAAGAGAAAACTGAGGCACAGACTTGTTTAAGGTCACAAAGCTAAGAAAAAGAAGAATGTAATTCAAACCTTGATCTCTCTGACAGCAGAACCCATTTAAGAACTTTAAAGGATATTGCCCTAGGTTGCTAATTAAATCAGAGGCCTGAACTTGTAGTGTTCTTCCAAATATGCATGTGTTTATTATTGTTTACACAAAGATACACAAGACTCTCAGTGAATTTTACTTGAAAATTTAGGGGAATTTTTATTTTAAAAAAAATGATAAGCACTTACCTGGGATGGCCCAATTTGTGCTATTATAGACATCTCAATGTGTGGGAGAGCATTTGATATGTAGCCACGGTGTCATGTGTGAAAATCCTGTCTTCTGATTAATAAGATGCTCTGAAAGTTTAAAAAAGGCAAGGGGAGGCTTTATATATTTGCTGTTGAATACTGAAGGCTTCTAGGCATGTATGTTATTCGTTGGTATTTAAGATTTTGATATCTTTTTGAACCCAAAGAGTGTTTGGCCTGTCACAAATTTTTTTAGTAGATTCTGTCACCAGAGAATTCATAAGAATAGAAATAGCACTCGCTAATAAGACAAGCCATGAAAATAGTCACATGCCACCTAACGACATTTCGGTCAATGATAGACTGCATGTAATAATGATGGTCCCATAAGTTATAGTGGAGCTGAAAAATTCCTATTGTCTAGTGCCATCATAACATCTTAGCACAACAGGTTACCTTTTCTCTGTTTAGATACACAAATACTTGCGCTTGTGTTACAGTTGCCTACAATATTCAGTACAGTAACATACCGTACAGGTTTGCAGCATAGGAGCAACAGACTGACTATATCATATAGCCTAGGTATATATTAGGCTATCCCATCTCTGTTTGTGTAAGTGTACACGCTAAGATTTCACAATGACAACGACAGATTTCTCAGAATATCTCCTGTCGTTAAGCGACACATGACTGTATTGAAGTCCTAAATGTTGAAGTTACTTTGATTCTACGTTACTGTGATTCTGTAGTTTTTTTTATGCTTCATAGAGGAAATTTCCAATGAAATAGCCAGAGTTAATTACAAATACTAGAAAAGTTGAAAGAGTAAACCTTACAGGATTACCCTAGAGCTCAAAGATTCCCAACTAGCATGCCACCAGTGGATGACAAATTTGCTGAAATTCTGATCCCTTTAACCCTTAGGCTAGCCAGAGCTCCCAGGCTCTTTTCTTCTCTGGTTGCTTCCTCCATTTACTCCAATGTACCATACAAATATTATCATTTTCTCTGTCTACCATATAGGAAAACAGTAAGGTTCTGCTTGCCTGAAAGTTATTTGGAAAGTCTTTTTAGAAGTAGTAGGAATGGGCCAGGTGTGGTGGCTCATGCCTGTAATCCCAGCACTTTGGAAGGCCAAGGGCAGGAGGATCACTTAAGGCCAAGAGTTCAAGATCAGCCTGGGCAACATAGCCAGACCCCGTCTCTATTTAAAAAATAAATAAAAAGTAATAAGAATGTATGGTTAACTTATATATAAACTCATCCCAGTAAATGTGGAAGAAAATACTTAAATTGCAGCAAGAAAAATCTAGATTGAATTTAGATGTAACTGTTATAAAGGTTTTTAAATATTGAAATGCTAGGGAGGTTGAAGTATTTGTCCTTTCATTTTTTGTAACAAGGAAGGTTTTTGTTGTTTTTTTTTTTTTTGACTTAGAAATGCCATTTTGGTTGTACCCTAGCCTCAGTATATCCTTATATATTCATACTTCTGTGATTGGAAACCCTTCTAGGGAGGAAAACAAGTATGGGCAGCACTGAGTTTAGGCTGCCAATTTACAGGTGGATTTTTCAAATGCCATGTATAATTTGGGACCTACTTATCATGAAATTTGGAACAGCATTAACAGTTTACTGTGGTGATAGAGCACATAGGGCTTAAAGTCAGAAAATTTAAGTTTAAAGTACCTATCATTTTGGTCCATATTAAATGGCAAAAGGCAGGTGGAAGCCAATTTAGCACACAGTTATCAAAGAATAAACATTCATACATTATCTTTTTTTATTTTTACATTTTGTGAAAAAAATCATAGAATAAAAAATATACATAATATATATACAGTTTTAAGAAAAATAATAAGATGAACACCAGTGTACCCCTGTCTGCAGTCCCCTATGTGATTTCCTAATTACATTCCCCTACCAGAGGAAACTGTGAAACCACATTTTGTGTTAATCATTCTCTCTCTTTTCTATGTAGTTTTATCACGGATGTATGTATCCCTAAACAGTCTATATTTAGTTTTGTTAATTTTGAACTTTGTAAGAGCATCCTCTATGCATTCTTCTGTCTTTGCCTTTTTCTATTAAATATCTGGTTTTGAGAGTTAACCATATCTGTACATGCAGATATGGTTTGTTCACTTTGTTATATTGAATTACATTGTATAAGTATATCACAATATATCCATTCTATTGCTAGTTATTATAAATTATTGCTATTATAAACAGTGCCTTTGTGGATATTCTTAGATTTGTCGCATAGGTATTTATGGAATATATACCTATGCAGTATCCTTGGGGGAGAGCCAGGTTTCAGTTAGAAAAAGAGGATGGAGAAAATGTTCAGAGATATAATGAGTTTTGCTGATAATGTACTGTGAATTCCATAGAATTTAGTGGTAGAGTGTTGATGGCAGGTTAGGGTAGGGGCAGAAGAGTAGATGTGCAGTTACCTTCTGGGGATTAGAACATGGAATATTAAGGGAAACCTGATGGTAAGGGGCTTTTTATGGTACCCAAAATGAGTAGGGATAAAGAGCATGAAGAGATTATTCCTGGTGGAATGATTCCCAAAGGTAGATTGTGGTGGTGAAGCTGTGAATGTTGAGAATTAGGGTATCTGCTATTGTCTTAGATATTTGAAGCCAGTCCTCCCTCTTAATGGTGAAGGGGTAAATTTATTGTGAACTTGCAAGGCTTCTTGACTTCCACTGACGGAGTGTAAGTGAGGAAGCCAATGTGACTAAAGAGCACACTATCTTAATCCCTCAGAGCCCATTTTGAATCCTATCAGGACAAGTATGGCCTTGCTTTCCAATGCTGTCTTGGATACTTTGCTTTTAAGATATTTTCATTGGCTTAGGTGTTCTAGAATTGCACTATGATGTATCTAGGTCATTTTTTGTTTGTTAGCTTTAATCTTATTTGAAATTAATTGGGTACCCAGAATCCTGAAGATTAATATCTTTCATCAGTTCTGAAAACTTTTGAGCCATTTCTCTTAAAGTATTATATTTTCCTTATGTTCCCTTTTTTTTTCCTTTTGAAAATCCTATTTGGTATGTGTGGTGCTTTCTCACTCCATATCTGATAACTCATATTTTCTGTATCTTTGGATTTATGTAGCATGCTGGGTAATTTCTTCAGTTTTTTTTCTTTCAGCTCATTAATTCTTTCTTCACCTCTGTCTAGTGTGCTGTGTATTTTTTTCCAAGTTCATCTCATTTTGATAATCTGATCTTTTAATTTCCTCTTCTGTTTTTAAATGTGCTGATTTTGTATTCTGTATCTGATAATTCTAAAAATCATAGTCTTTATGGTTCTTGTCATTTTTTGTTTCTGCACACGCTGTTACATAGTGAATTTTTATTGCGATCTCATTGTTCTTGGATCTTTGTTTACTTATGGGAATCCTGAGAAGCCTGGGTCAAAAGTGTTCCTTTTGGAGGGTATTTGCCAGGTGCCTAACAGCTCCTCCAATCCAAGACCAATTGAAACTAAATTTTTGGATTGAAGTATTTTGGGCCACACAAGTAGTGTGAATTCTAGCCACAAACCCATGGATTTGTGGGCTTGTAGTTATAAATTCTCTGGGGGAAAAATTTATTTTTATTTCCCTTGTTCTGCCCATAGCCAAAGCCCAAAGAGGCGTGTGTTCCCTCTGAGTTGAGGGAGTAGGGACATCACCCACTGAGAGCACCCTTAAGCATAGTAGTTTCTGTTGGGACCTCCCACCATGATCAGGCTTAATACTCTGTCTCCTGCCTCCTTGGCCAACAGCCCGTTAAAACCCAAGATCCATACTAGACCATAGAAGATTAGTGTATGTCCCCAAGGAAAATCCTTCTAACCTATTTTACTATTTCTGTTTGAGCTTTCTTGTTGTGATTGAGTCCAAGAAATTCCCTTTGTTTCCTTATATCTTGGCCATTCATTTAAAAGTTTTCCTTTGTTTTCTACCTTGCCTATAAACATGTGTAAAAATAACAATAGAGCAAGTAGTTCTTCAGTCCTCTTTGCCGTAAACTAATTAGCTAAATGGCTTCACCAGACTTGGCCAGAATTTAGTCTGTTAGTACTAGGGAAGCTTGATATTATGTACATTGTGATTACAAACTACTTGAAAGGCAAAGAAAACATACAAATAAAGTACAGGCAAATACAGGAAACAATAGCTCCATAATGAGGTCCAAATGTTGTCTTATATTTGAAGTCAGCTTTTTAAGAATATTTGATTCTAAGAAGCACGGGCAGCTTGATTTACAGTAAACTGAATATACTTACAAATGGAAGGCATTATTTCAAGAGAGAATAAAAGGAGATTTGGAAGAAGTGAAGGTATAAGCTCAAATTCAAGACAAATGTAAAACAATTCCTACCAGTGAAGTAGGTTTTAGACAGTCAACAACAAAACGTATTAATCTTCGCTCATTCGTTGCCCACTTTGGGCATATCTTCTATGGATACTTCATTGAATGTTTTGAGAGATACAGAATTAACAGTTGTATGAGAAACAATTCCTAATCTAGCAGCTTGCTTGTGCCCTCTTATCCTTACTATTATTATTAGCTATATATGTTGTTTCCATTTGGTAGATATAACAGTATTAAATCCAGCCAAAGAGCGTCTGTTGGCTCAGGCTGATTGCTAATTTTTGCTGTTTACTATTGTTTGCAAGCCTAGTATTTTATTTTACTTTTTTAATTTTATGCATTGTTGCTCCTTGTCCATAAGGTTGAGGAAAAATTTGACTCATTTTTCATTTGCTCTTTTATTCAGCATTTATAAGGAGTGTGCTCTATGCTAGGCACGCTTCAAATCTTCATCTTTCTCATTACAAAGTTGATAATTTGGCTTATCCAGTGTGTTTTAAGTATATCCTATGTACATAATCACCTTATCTTACCATAGAGGGAAAAATGACACTGGCAAAGGTCCCCTTTACTCATCTGGACTAAGTATTCCTGTGACCACTGTTATATGAGTAAATGTGTCCTTCTCCCCAGATCTTTCGGGATAACATGCCAGTTTGAAGGGGTGTCTTTGGTGACAGTGTTCCTTGGGGCATGGCTGGTGGTTTTCCTCTATAATTGGCCTTGTACCCAGAGTGAATTCCAAGTTTGGAGCTCGGGTGACACTGGTGGTAGCTAGTTTCATTTTAAAAGCTACTTCTGGAATTGAGTGTTACACAGTCTGATTTATAACATACAACCATAAAAAAAATTGAGCCATAAGTGTTCATGAATGTTCTCCATGGATCCTAAGTCCTCATTTAAATAGAATGCTAGTTTCAGCCTATATCGGAAATCTTAAAACATGCATTGTGTTTTTATGAACAAAGCCAATTGTAGTACCTAGTGTAGTTATTTTAAGCTATTCACGTCCTGCCCTTTGAAGACTTTTCAAATATTTAAAATGAATAAGGTCAGGAGGAATATGTACCCTTATTTTATAAGGACATTGTAAGGATGTTTAAAAGTATTTTAATATGTATACAAACTGTCAAAATAATTCTGAATGGATTGTGCTTCAGTTATTGTTGTCATAATTGAGTCATCTGTGTTCATAGTTGATTTGGAAAGGGGTTTTTCCTCTTATTTATTTGTAAGATTATTGATGTTATTTTTAACTAATTTGGCAATCTTTACCTATAATTTTAAAACAAATTTGTGCAAAACTAAATAGTTTTAATAAAGTTGTTTTTCAGTCACATAGTGGCTGCTCTCAAATGAGGCTAAAACTGTCTCTGAAGAATGTTCTTGTGCATATGCCAAGAGGCTTCTGGGATGGGCATATTTTTAAGAACTTGGAGCATAAACAACTGTGATCTGTGGCAAGAGATTTAAATGACCTCATGATGACAATGAGAACAAAGCATTTTTTAAGTTATCATGATGGTGTGTTAATTCATTGCAGTGTGTTTGTTATTCTACTATTTTGGTGTATTAAGTGAGAGCCAAGCAAAAAAAAATTAAGACTGTGTCTCATTAAAGATACTATTTCTTTATTGTTGTAAACCAACTAAGTACCAAAAAAATTTACTAAGAATAAATATTTAATGAATTATTCTGGAGCTATAGGTTCTTTTCTTTTTTTTAACCATATGAACCTCTTAGGGATAAAGACCATTTATTTAAATCTTAAAGTTTTGATTCATTTTCTGTTGGAGAGAATATGTTCCAAACATGAAAGATCAAACAGTTGGCTTAAAGTAAGAATCCCTCCCTAAAGACAGATCAATTAAGTGTTTATTAAGTACTTACTATGTGTTTGGCACTATGCTAAATATTAGGGAATATGAAAGAAGGTGGCTTTAAGCTGCTTTTGGTCTGGTTGGAAGAAAAGGCATACTCAGATGAAACTTATAAAGTTGGAAGACATGTAAATAAAATAATACCACTTATGTGGTACAGACAGTGACATAGCCCTTCTTTTCAGAAATGACTTACAATCATTGTCTAGACCAGTGATTCTGAACTAGACATGATTTTACCCTGCAGGAGAACATTTGGCAGTGTCTAGAGACATTTTTGATTGCCTTGACTAGGGCTACTGGCATCTAGTGGATAGACCAGAGATATTGCTAAATGTCTTAACAGGATAACCCTTCACAATAAAGAATTATCTGGTCCAAAATGACAAGAGTGCTGAAATTGAGAACCCTGATGTAGAACCTACAAATGTCAGTGCTGGTAAATTTTGAAGTTGTGGGAGATGGACTCTTTACTTCCCCTAGACCTCTTCAGCTGCTGTTGTTTCCTTGAGGCCCTTAGATCTTTATACAGAGTTGATCACTGGGTATTCATAAACTCCCTGAACATTGTAGGCAAGTTTATCTAGTACAGTATTCCAGGGAAAGAGTCCATAGCTTTTATTAAATTCTAAAGGTATCCATATCTCCAGAAAAAGCTCAGAAACATCAAACCAAGGATGGTGTCTCATGCCTATAATCCCAGCACTTTGGGAGGCCAAGGCAGGAGGATTACTTGAGGCCAGGAGTTTGAGACCAGCCTGGACAATGTAGCAAGATCCCATTGCTGCAAAAATAAAACAAAAAATTTAACTGGGGCCGGGCGCGGTGGCTCACGTCTGTAATCCTAGCACTCTGGGAGGCTGAGGTGGGAGGATTGCTAAAGGTCAGGAGTTCGAAACCAGCCTGACCAAGAGCGAGACCCCATCTCTACTAAAAAAATAGAAAGAAATTAATTGGCCAACTAAAAATATGTACAAAAAATTAGCCGGGCATGGTGGCGCGTGCCTGTAGTCCCAGGTACTCGGGAGGCTGAGGCAGAAGGATTGCTTGAGCCCAGGAGTTTGAGGTTGCTGTGAGCTAGTCTGATGCCACAGCACTCACTCTAGTCTGGGCAACACCGTGAGACTCTGTCTCAAAAAAAAAAAAAAAAAAAAAAAAAGAGGAAATTTTTTAAAATAAAAATGAAATAAAAAGAATTTTAGAAAAAGTAAGTATGTTAAAGTGAGGCAACACATATTTAGTGGATAATACATATCCCTAAAAAGAAAAACCTAAGCAAAGGGCAAAGAATAAATTCTAAGTTTTATAATTCAAGAAAACATTGCTGAAATACATTTGATTCAGCAATCCCATTACTGGGCATCTACCCAAAAGAACAAAAGACATTCTATAAAAAAGACATCTGCACTAGAATGTTTATAGCAGCACAATTTACAATTGCAAAGATGTGGAAACAACCCAAGTGCCCACAAAATGTGGTAAATGCATACCATGGAGTTCTACTCAGCCACACAAAACAATGGTGATCTAGCACCTCTTATATTACCCTAGATAGAGCTGGAACCCATTCTACTAATTGAAGTAGCACAAGAATGGAAAAACAAGCACCACACATACCATCTCAACACTTATATGCACATATAGTAGTAACATTCTCTGGGTGTCAGGCAGCCGCGGGGGGGGGGATGGGTATATTCACACCTAATGGGTGCAGTGTGCACTGTCTGGGGGATGGACATGCTTGAAGCTCTGGCTCAGGTGGGGCAAAGGCAATATATGTAACCTAAACATTTGTTCCCCTGTAATATGCTAAAATTAAAAAAATTAAGAATTTTAAAAAGAAAATAAAGGAAAAGAAAACATTGAAGACTGCTACTGAAGAAACACATTATATATTTGAGCATTTTGATGCAGTATGACCAACACAAAAATATATCCTAATTAAATTATTGAAATTGAAGGAAAAATTTTTAAAAAACCCTTTGTACTTTTAGGGAAAAATAGCAAGTGAGTTACAAAGACAAAAAAATTAAATTGTCAACAGATTTTTTTTTTTGACAGCAGCACTTTATGACAAAAGAAGACAGAGTGGTATATTCAGGATGTCCAAGTAAAAAGAAAATGTAAATCAAAGATTTTACATCCAGAAGAATTAATTGCCTTTTATGCATAAAGTGCATAACCAACTATTAACATAAGAACTCAGGAAATTTTGTTCCATGTCCCCTTTCTTATAAATTTAATACGAAAATTAGCTTCAGACATTGCAAAGACTGGTGGTCAGCATTAAACCTCTAATTGCTTGTAATGCTAAATTAATAAGGGTTTAAGGGGAAGAGTATTGTATACAACAGCTATATCTTCAAATAACATATGTAGTGCAACTACTAAAAATAGGAGATAGAATTGGGAGAGGATGTGCAAAAACATTTAAAACTATTTTCGGTAGCTATATTGGTGTGGCATTAGTTATTCTGAGACCGTTATGTATGTAATGTTTGTTAGACAAAGTAAACGAGTAGGTATGGAATATTTTCACTCTATCATCCTCTGTGTCCTTGAGAATTAGAGTTTTCTATGTGGGAGAAAGGAGATGAATACATGTAATACTGAAATGTTTTAGAGGAAGAGGGGTAATATTGAATTTGAATTTGAATTATCCTATAAATTCACAAAGAGTCCATGAACTTGAGAGAATCCCCCATTAGTAGCGAGCACTCCTAGCATCCACACCTGATTTTGAAATACAATTTGTCACTAAAGGAAAGCAGGGCTTTCTGGAGGATAGCTGGTTGCAGGGCTGGGGCAGAACGTGTATAAGATGAACCTGGAACATCTCATTATACCAGAAAGCAAGGAAGCAGTCCGATACATCCAAGGTTGTGTCAAAAGGACCCAAAAGCCAACGTGAAGAGATTCTCATTGGCCAAAAGTAGAACAACCGGAACTTCACAGAAGATAATAATTGACATTGATTGAAACCCACCAAATATGTTTAAATCCATGAATTATGATGATAAAAAAAACTGGTCACTCTCAGAGGATAGTAGCAAACCATTTAGAACTGGTGAATAAAAGGAAAGATGTGAGGATTTTTCCTGTCTTTCCTATATGACTAGCAGGAAAAACAGCAACAGCTCTATGCAAGAAATACCAGTAATAAATGAAAAAAGAAATGAAGAAATTATATGATGACCATTTTGAAGCCCCCAATGAATTACTGGATCTGGCCAATGAACATCAGTGGCTGCCAACACCACAAAAAGAGAGACAACCAGGCAGTGTGACTCCTGGGAAAGAACACATCATCATAGTCTTGCCAAGGGGGTGAACACAAGTCTGACCTGGCGGCCAACTGGGAGAAAATACAAGGGTCAGAGAGGCGAACTGGAAGATGAAAAGAATGTGAAAAACACGAATTTTTTTTTAATAAGAAAGAGTAAAGTTTCCAGGATGTGTATAGGTGATAAACTGCAAAGATATTCAAGGAGGTGAAAAACTCCAAATAAATATGATAATGAAAATATGCATCAGAACAGCTAAAAGTGATCATAGGAAAACGTATAGCCCACAGTATTTATATTAACAAGAAATAATTTTTTAAACGGATGAAAAATCCAACCCGAGAAGTTACTTAATGAAAACAAAAAACTAATTAAAATTAAAATTATATGAAGTTATATGAAAACACATAAATTTTAAAATTAATACACAAATATGAAGGCTGAATGTTTGAGAAAACCAATAAAATTAATGAACCATTTAATAACCTGATCAAAAAAGAAGAAATAATAAATATACAAACAAGATTTGATAAAGAAAAATAACTACAAATACAGAAGAAACCAAAAAGTATAATATGCAATGACTTCTTCAACTTTATGAATATGTTAAGAAACCTTGATGAAATGAATAATTTTCTAGGAAAATAAAATTTACCAAATTAACTGTCCACAGAAGGGAAAAACAATCTAAATGAATCAATTACTGCAGAAGTAATGGAGGAAGCTAATAAAGAGCTGTTTTCCTTCAAATTCACCAGGACTACATGGTTGTATGAGGAGCCTCTACCTGTCCTAATAATAACACTTCCTTAGCTAGTTATATTGTTCCAAAGCACATAAAAATGAACACTTCCCCCTTTTTAATGCATCAAGAATAATGTTGATAAAATTCAACAAGGATTGCATTAAAAAAGTCTATCAACCAATCTTATTTATGATTACTGAGGCAAATACCAAAGAAATATTAGTAAACAGACTCCAATAGCTCATTGAAAGAATAATACACTACAACTAGTAATGTTTTCAGCAACGTAAAGATGGTTTCATAATGAAAAAAATTATTGTAATTAAATATATTAATAGATTTAAAGAAAATAGCCTTGTGATTATCTTTATAGATTTTGAAAAGGCATTTGGTAAATTCAATATTTATTTTTTTTGACATGGCACAATGAATATGTATTTCTCACTTTGCTGAGGTTTGGCTGATATAGCCTGGCTGTGCTTATTCAAGCCATGGGTTGAAGCCAGAATATCTATTCTTGACCTCAAAAAAATAATAGAAGAAAACTGTTAATTAAATAGTAGAGATGAAAATACTCTCAACATGATAAAATATCTTTCTCTCAACACATACACCAGCATAATGATTAACACATTGACTTCCACACTAGGGAAAAAAAATTTTTTCCTTGGGGCCATAGTGTTTTATTACAAAAATAGAATAGAAACTTCAAAAACAAAATGATCCTTTCTAATTTAATGAAAAAAATTGTTATTTTTTATTTTTTTTCTGTCATATAAATTATATGCAACTTGAAAAATAGTTCTCACGGCTCCCAAGATGAAGAGATGTGTGAATTACATATGCTTTACGAGGCTCCGGGCTCAAAACTAGCGTGAGTTAAATACAACTCACATGGCAGTTGATGTGTTAATGGTAAGGCACTAGAAATATTGCCATTGAAATCTGAAAAACAGACCACGATTTCCACTATGACCGCCAACATATAATTCAATATTGTTTCTTAGTATTAGTCAAAGCAATTTTGACAAAAGAAAGAAATTAAAGGTATAAAAATTGGAGAAAAAGAAGTAAAATTAGTAAAATGACCACATTTTGCTGGTGGCTAAGTAAAAATTAATATAGAATTGATATATGTAATATAGAGATAAATGAGGATAAGATTCCATTTACAGTAGGTGCAAAAGGAATAAGTATTAGAAAAAACAACATGACATATGTAGTTTCTCTCTTTGAATAAATATTTTTAATACTCCAAGGGACAGAAGAAGACTTGAACAAATGGCAAGTTATACAATGTTCTTGAATACAAAGACTCCACATCATAAAATGCCAGTTTCTGTTAAATTAATCTGTAAATACAACATAATCCCAATAAAAACATCAATACTTTTTTCCTCAAAGTAGGCAAGCTGATTCTTAAGTTCATATAGAGAAATAACTAAGCAAGAATAGACAGAAAAACTCTGAAAAGTAAGTAATGAGGATGTACCATAGAGAAAAAAACACTATTATAATAAAATTTACAATGCATTATTATAGGTTTAAGATTTAGTGCAATACTGGCATTTGAATAGAGAGATAGATTATTGCACTACAAGAGAAAGCAAAGAAAAAAATATAAATATATAAGGGAATTTAGTTTTTGAAAGAGATAGTATCTTAAATTTGTGGGGAAAAATTATTATGAAATAAAAGATAAGGAAACTCAAAGGCACCCGTCTGAAAAGCAAACAAAAACAGTGGATTCACATCATATGTGGTTATTTAAAGTAGATTCCAGAAAGATCAAAAACTTAAGTATAAACATTGAAACTATAAAAGTTCTATAAGAGGAAACATTCTCTAACAATATTTGATTAGGGAAGTATTTTCCAGCTATGACAGACAAAGTTGATAGATTTGGCTACCTATTTTATTTTTTTAACTACAACAAAAAACTATCACAAGCAAAGTGCTTTTTAAAAAATTTTTTTAAAAATATTATCAATGTATGTCACAAGTTAAGGATTAATTTCTCTAACATATAAAGAACTTCTATAAATAAATCAAAAAAAGACCAATATGCCAATAGAAAAATAGGCAAAGGGACAGTTCTCAGAAAACACAATTAACTTGTTCTCAAAAAACATTAAAAAAAGCATTTAATTCCACTCATGAGAGACTTGAAAACCAAAAATACACAGAGAAACCATGTTTTATGTAACATATTGTCAAATATCATAAAGTGTGCTAACACACTCTCTTGGTATACATGTAGAGAAACAGACACTCTGGTGAACGTGCAAACTGGTTCAACCTCTGTGGAGACCAAGGTGTTAACGTTTTACAACATTAGGCATCTATCCACTCTTTTTTTTTTCATTTCCACTCTTTAACCCTGTCCTTTCACTTCTCAGAGTTGATCCTGAAAGAAATACTCACACACTCAAAATGGCTTCATACAATTTTACACAGTGTGAGTAGTCACATAGTGTGAGAGACAAAGTTTCCGAACAACCTAAAGGTCTACCACTAGGGGACAGGTTAATGAATAAGCATGCCGCTATTTAAAAAAAAAAAAAAAAAGACTTAGTAAACTCTATATATTTATATAGAACATTTTCCAATATAAATTAAGTGAAAAAAACAAAACATATTTCTGGAAATCTTTCTGGAAAATGACAAGATATGCAATTGCAGGCATAGCATTTTACCTCTCGCGTATGAATGGCTGTGGAGAGGAGAATACACATATGTATATAGAAAACATATACACAATAGATATGTACATTTGTATGTACGTATGTGTATGCATTTTTTCTTATAGGGATAAAATATCTCCAGAGAACTATTCAAGAAACTGATATTATTGTGTTATGTGGAGAGAGGGATCGTAAGTCTACAGAATAACAGCAGAAAAGGACTTGTACTTTATACACTTATTGAAATTTAAACCATGTAAATGCACTAACTTAAATACATGTGTATGTGTATATGTATATATGTGTACATATTAAATATATAAATATAAATTATATATGTGTGCACACATATAAATAAATACATGAAAAATATAGACTAATATTAAGTGCCTCTGGTTGGTGTGATTATTGATGATTTTACTCTTCTATATTTTCTAGGTTTTCTATGATAACTTTATATTACAATCACAGAACTATAAATGTCATATCTAAAAGACTAGAGGGATCTTGGAACACTGAAAAAAACTCAACGTGAGCATCGGAAGACCTGAGTCTTGTCCCAGATTCAACACTTAACTGATAGGCTGGGTGCCATTCATCATATCTTTCAACTTATCCGAGTCTTATTTTTCTATGTAAAATGGAGATAATACTGCTTGCCTCGGGTTTCCGGAATTTGCAGGAAAATCAAATAAGAAAATTATCTGAAAGTGTTTACGGATCAGAGTGCTAAAGAAATGTGCAGTAGTGCTATAGTGGATGGTGTAAGAAGCACGGCTGAAGTATTAGATTTCTCTGTTTCCTGCTTAAGATACAAATTGGCCAGTGAATTGAGCCAACAGCTACAAGGCAACTGAGTCCTGTCCTGCACTGGTATTCCCACTGGGAAAAAAAGAAAGAAAAAAGAACAAGTTACAGGAACATTCTAGGGGGAAAAGTTCTCACCCAAGGAGGTAGCATTGCCATGTGTTCTCCTGAAGCTAATAAGCCACACCCAACTCTACCCACTCATTTTTATCAAGACCAGTTTGTTTCTGCGGCACAAACTAGCTGTGTTATAAACTGGTACATCTGCTTTGCTGTCTACACTCAGAAAAATCTGAATGGACTCAATGCTCCATCCTGCACTCCCGGAGAGATTTTTCCCCCCACCCCACATCCAACACACACATGGGCATACACGTGTGCACGTGGTTATCTAGCTATTTTTTTTAATTATGCATAGAGTTACCAGAGAAGATGCTGAAACCATGAAATAATAATAGTTATGTCAGCAGGAATGTGGGATTGGAGCTTAGCACTGCTTGTAAAACAATATATCATTTCAACAAAAACAAGGCCAAAAGATCAAAAACAGTTCTGAATCAGTGTCCAAAAAGCTCCATTTTTAAGTAATGGTTTCAAAAGATTTTTCCCTTAACATCTGCGGCAACACACCAGACATGGGTAAACAGCTGGATCCCCCCCACCTTGGCCAGTGTGCTGGCTCACGTGCTCTCTTACTCTCTTTTTTCAGGCATTAGGATCTTTCAAAACGTTTAAGGTGGGAAACCGTGCCTTTGTAAGTGCTCAGGAAATTCACTCACTTAAGGTCATGGACTCACGCACTCCTATCTGCCTCATCGCTCAGCAGGGTGCCTCCAGATATCTCCAAGGGTGTTACAAAAGGCAAAAAATAAATGGGAAAAACACATTTAATTCATTCAAGTTTTTCTTTTAATTTTTTTATGCCACACAGAGCCCTTTAGGGGAAGTTTGGAGGGGTTAAAAAAACTCAGCCACCACAAACATGATAAAAGGTTGGAGATCGTTGCTTCTGGCCTCTAGGAGATAATTTAGTGGTATTATATATGATGGTTAAAGTGTGGCCCATGAATTGTATACCACCTGGGTTCAAATCTTCATTTCAACATGAGCCATGCAACTTTGAATGCTTCTGTTATTAACCCCTCTCTGCCTTTTTCTAGCTCATAGAGTTACAGCAAGAATTTAATGTAATTATTCCTAAAATGTATTGAGCACGATGCCTAGTCCATAATAAACATTCAATAAATGGTAGCTGTTGCTTTAATTATTGTCAGTGGTACCACAACAAAAAATTACTAACTGGTGCTTTAACACCTTG
Source organism: Lepilemur septentrionalis (assembly GCA_963573855.1). Lineage (NCBI taxonomy): Eukaryota > Metazoa > Chordata > Mammalia > Primates > Lepilemuridae > Lepilemur > Lepilemur septentrionalis. The sequence goes on from CAUYMX010079216.1 coordinate 66,653, forward strand.
AAAGAGTTAGCACTCTTCCCTAATTACTGACCCTAAGCGTCTTAATACCATAGAGATAGTTGTACTATGGAGAATCAAACTGTCCAAATAGCAAGCACTGGGTAGCTCCTTGTCTGATGTTTGGAGATTCTGCCTCTCAGCATGGACTGTCAATGTGTGCTTCAAAAAAATTCACGCAAGCAGGCCAAATCGATGTCTACCGTCTTGCAGTGAAGGATGCTGCTGAGTTGGTATGCTGCATTCGATTTTTATTAGACTGGCCCTTCTGTTCCCGCATTCCAGCTCATCTCTGAGCTTCAACAGATGGGTGGGCTACGCGGGAGCAGCATGGAACACACTGCTTTGTTTTGGTGTCTTAACACTTCAGACAGATGAAAAGAATAGCCCTTAAACTGGCCCATCACTATAGCCTGTGCCTTCCACAGAACATACTTCATTTTTTCCATGAGTATGACCAAATGACCTGTTGGTGAATGTTTTAGGGAACAGATCATAGCAAGAGGAAAACTAAAGGCATATTTGAGTTTATGGTGATACCTAATTTTCCATCCTTGAGAGATGTTCTTCTTTATCTCCATGTATGTTATTCATCAAGGCATCTTGACACTATTTACTGGAAAGTAATGGCACTGTTTACCAGAAAACTAGCTTAATCTGCTACTCATTGTTTTCATCAGTTAAATAAAACTGACCTTTCATCTTTAGCATTGTGCTTCCAACAAAATCCTGCCAAAATCACTAATGATCTGTGTTCCTCAGACAGCTGCAAGACATTCTCCATAACTAAGGAATGGTGGGATCATCACCCCATTCAGAGATAGAAGAGCCCAGCCTTGGCGGCCATGTTAACAGGTTGGCACTCAAGCCAAGATGTTAGGATCCGAGGAAAGAGTAAGTGAAGGTAAAAAGCCTGGAAAAGAGAATTCCCAAACCTGGTATGGAACCCCTAAATCAAAAGCATTGCATCATTAAGACTAAATCTATAAAGCTCAAAGTCAAGAGTAGAATTAACAATGAACTGATAAAATAAAGTTTGTAGAGTTTCCCACCACAAAATTAATATAGATATTACAAGTAGAGCCTGATTTTCCCCAATCAGTGTTCTTTAGTCATCAAAACTAGCTGAAGACCTGCCAACTGTCCCTTTCATGTAGAATGATATCAACACAGTATATAATTTTATTTTACTGCTTACATTGATAAAGGTGCTTATGTGATCTTAAGCTCAGTCTTAATTTATCTCTGAAAGACCAAAGTTTACCCACTCACAGGTTATAGGGTGGTTATTCTCAACCTAGATCTAACGCCCAAAACACACTACCAGCATTCTCACACAGTCCCACCAAATTACAAAAGCAAACACACATTTTATTTAAACAGGTAATTTCTCAAATCTTGGGTTTTCACGTTATGCATTTGCTCACCTGTCATCCACTGATCCAGTCTCCCCGTAGTAATTATATCTTGATTCTCCTTTGAGAAACCATCTCGTCCCACTCTCATTTGTGTATTTTAATTTGTATTTCAAAATATGCATACAAAAATGTACACTGCAGTAAAAATTTAGAAAAAAATCTAAATGTTGAACATTTTATAGGGAATGAAGAAATTATAGGGCACTCACTTAGCACAATGTCCTCCAGTTTTATCCCCATGTTGTCACACATGGCAGTATCTCCTTCTTTGTAAAGAATGAATAATATCCCATTGTATATACAGCATATACCACAACTCTTATATACAATCATCTGTTGATGGACACTTACATTGTTTCATATCTTAGCTATTGTGAATAATGCTGCAATAAACGTGGGGGTTTAGATATCGCTATGATGTGCTGATTTCATTTCTTTTGGATATATACCCAGCAGAAAGATATACATATCATCACATAGTAGTTCAATTTTTAATTTTTTGAGAAATCACCTTTGTTTTCCATAATGGCCATACCAATTTACATTCCTACCAACAATGTACAAGAGTTCCCTTTTCTCTATACCCTAACCAACACTTGCCTCTTGTCTTTTTCATAACAGCCATCCTAACAATTGTGAGGTGCTATCTCATTGTGCTTTTGATTTGCATTTACCTGATGATTACTTATATTGAAAACATTGTAATATATCTTTTGGCCATTTTTATTTCTTCTTTGGAAAAACGTCTATTTAAGTCCTTTGCCCAATTTTTAATCAAGTTTTTTTGTTTGTTTATGTTGGGGGGTTGTTTTTGTTTTTTGGGATTTTTTTCTGTTTTTTCCTATTGAGTTCTCTATGTATTTTGGATATTAACCTATTATCAGATGTATGGTTGGCAAATATTTTCTTCTAATCTGTAGGCTGCCTTTTCATTTTGTTGATTGTTTCCTTTGCTAAACAGAATCTTTTTAGTTCGATGTAGTCCCATTTATTTTTGCTTTTGTTGCCTGAGATTTTGTTATGATATCCAAAAAATATTGTCAAGTTCAATATCAAGGAGCTTTCTTCCTATGTCTTCTTCTAGGAGTTTTATGGTTTCAGGTCTTACTTTTAGGTCTGTAATCCATTTTGCAATGATTTTGTGTATGGTGTAATTATTCTTTTGCATGTGGATATCCAATTTTCACAGCAACGTTTATTGGAGAGACTAACCTTTCCCATTATGTCTTCTTGGTGGTCTTGTTAAAAATTAATTGGCCATATATGCTTGGATTTATTTCTGGAGACTTTATTCCACTCCATGTTTCTCTTTTTTATGCCAGTACCATACTGTTTTGGTTTCTATAGCTTTGTAATATAATTTGAAATTAGGAAGTGTGATGCTTCAACTTTATTTTTCTTTCTCAAGATTGCTTTGGCTATTTGGGGTCTTTGTGGTTCCATACAAATTTTAGAATTTTTTTTTCTATTTATGTGAAAAATGCCATTGGAAATTTGATAGGGATTGCATTGAATTTGTGTATCTGTTTTGGGTACTATGGACATTTTAATAATATTAATTCTTCTAATTCACAAACATAAGCTATCTTTCCATTTATTTGTGTCTTCAATTTCCTTCATCAATTTATTATAGTTTTTAGTGTACAGATCTTTTACAATCTTGATTAAATTTATTCCTAGATATTTCATTATTTTATTTTATTTTTTTTTGAGACAGAGTCTCACTCTGCTGTCCTGGGCTGTAGAGTGCCGTGGCGTCAGCCTAGCTCACAGCAACCTCAAACTCCTGGGCTCAAGGGATCCTTCTGCCTCAGCCTCCCGAGTAGCTGGGACTACAGGCATGTGCCACCATACCCGGCTAATTTTTTACATATATTTTTAGTTGGCCAATTAATTTCTTTCTATTTATAGTAGAGACGGGGTCTCGCTCTTGCTCAGGTTGGTCTCGAACTCCTGACCTTGAGCGATCCACCCGCCTCGGCCTCCCAGAGTGCTAGGATTACAGGCGTG
>CAUYMX010079217.1:0-22080 GCA_963573855.1 Lepilemur septentrionalis
TTTTTTTTAATCATAAAGAGATGTTGAATTTTATCAAATGCTTTTTCAGCATTTATTGAAATAATCATATGGTTTTGTTCTTGATTCTGTTACTGATCCATGATATTTAGATGTTTTTAAAGATACAGGAAATGAGTTGGATATCCTAATGAGGAAGGTTAAAAGGAGAAGGAAAGAGTGCCTGGGCCTTTGAAACACTAACGGTGGAGGGAAAGGAGCCAGCAAAGTTTTTTTTGGTATTATGAGAAGAGAAGAAAAAATGCTCATTCTTGATAACTATAAAGTTGGGGGAGTCAATATTAGAATCCACTCTGCTGGAGAGGATGTCTTACACAAGGTTAGAGACCACTTCCACTTGTATTTTGTCTACTACTCTCATATGAGTCTTTAATACAGTTCCTGGCACACAGTGGGCACTTGATACATATTAATTGAATATCTATCAATTAAATGAATAGTTAAGTCCAGTTGAGAGTGAGGAGTAGGTATAAGTCATTTTAAAAAGTCCTCCTCCCTCCACCTCTTCTCCCCTGCTTGACTCTCACACTTGTCTACAAAAGCATTGATTAGACAGAGAACAGTATCTTCAGGCTTTGTCAAAGCAACTTTAAACATGTTTTATTCCTGCTGACATTAGGAAAAGTGAGCTATTTTCTAAGACCCGGAGAAAGGAAACTCGGGCTAACATAGCATGAGGACCATTCACCGTGGGCTCTGATAAGTACCTTCCTGTAAGCCATTTCATTTCATTTTTATAATGGATTTATCACACACCATCATTAACTTTTTACTTTGCTGCAAAGAATAAGGAAGGTTAATATGCCTCTTTTCTGTTGACAAGAGAGTAAAAATAACTGGAGTGGGTTTGGCTAGAATATCCTAACATTCCACAAACATCTCAAGCTCCACATGTCTAAAACTTAACTCATCCAGGCACCCATTGCATGCATGCATGCACCTGCACGACCTCACTTCTCAGTGTGTTTTTGCACCATGACTGTAGCACCATACACCCAGTTCCCAAACCCAAAACTTGGGCATCATCCTGACTCCCTCATCTCAGCCCTACAGTCATATTTATCCATACTATCCCCAAGTTCCTTTGGGTTCTGTCTCTTAGATAGCTCTTGAATCTATTTTTTCCTCTATCCTTCCTTCTACTTCCTAGATCAGGCCGCCACCCTCTCTCTACTGATTACTGCAGGAGCCCCCAAAATTAGGTTTTCTGTATCATTCTTGCCTTTGCACTTCTGAAACCCACAGCTGACCAAGACAAATCCTTCAACCGCTTCCTGTCAGCCCCAGCTCAGAGTTTACAATTCCTAACCTGGTTTATGTGGTTCACCGTGCCACTCAGCTTCCCTAGTTAGCCTCGTATCACACCAACCTGTGTGTGGGAGGCCAAATACCAGAGCCAGGCAGACTTCTTTCAGTTCCTCTACCTGGCCCTGCTAGAGCCCTCCCTCATTCCTCCTCTCAAACTTCTTAGCCTGACTCAACCTATCTCGTCCTTCAAATCTCTCCTTAAGTGTCCCTAAAGGATCTGGAACTTTCCCTAGTTAGTAAAAGTTTTTCTATCTACCATTTGAGTGAAAAATTTTCTGGAAGGCTTGTATCAGTCCTGCCCTGTTCATGGTGTGTCCTGTGTGCCTAGCATAGTGCCTGTTCAGTGAATGTGCTGAATAAACGAACAGGTATTTTATTTTAACTGTGTGTCTGCTACTTCAACTTAAGATGTGATATTTAAGTATGGTATTAGCACACAGGCACACCCTTTGATGAACTCTTTTCCTTTCTTCTTTTGTTTTTCCGTATAGCAGCAATCAATGATTGGACCTGCATCTCTTGCAAATAACTAATAATCATCCACGGCTGTCTCTCTGGTTGCTGAGGAGGAAACCCCGAGGCACATCTGAATTTTATTAGGATGAGACTCACCACCCAGTTCAGGTGTGCTGGGGTCTGCACGGCATTTTTGGAGGCTCATTATGGCTCTGACCTCACACTGGGTCTACACAATTGATGACAGGTGTGTCCCGTAGCAAATAAGTGGCTGCTTGAAAAGGGGATCACTAAGAACCGTTCAGAGGAATCCACAGCAGCGGGTCAAGTCACAGCGCTTCCTTCACCTAATCTCTGTTGGGGTCAGCAGTAGCCTACCCCGCGTGCCAGCCGTTCAGCCCGCGGGGCTGCTGCTGCCCGCTCACGCATGCAGCCCGGGCTTAAGAGGAAGTGTGGGGAGGAAGGAAGTGGGTATAGAAGATTGCAGAGCTGTGAGTCTTGAAGAGAATAGAAATAACGTCTTTGTCACCAAAATGTTCCCCAGGCGCCTTCAGGGAGTTCTCTTTGTTTTGCTTTGTTTGTAATTTGTAGCCCTCTGGATAATTTCTCCGGCGGCTGCTTACTGCTGCTCGAAAAATGAGATATAGTGGTTAATTATTGACTAAAGAACTGGACGGTTCCCCGCAGTAGTCCGGGTCCCTGGGTTTGTGGCTGGCCGCGGAGGTTGGGGCCACAGGGCATCGCGTCCAGGCCCCCACCGCGGTTAAAAGGGGAAGCCTCGTTCCGCCTCCAGGTCCACTCTTGCTGCGCCCCGGGAGCCCCGGTCCGTCCCGCGCTCTGCGGGCGGGGAGGCCGGGGCCCGGCGCGCGTCCTGCGCAGCTGAGGTCCCCCAGCGCCCCCTACAGCCGCGCGTGTGGGGAGACGGAGCCCGGCCCTGCGCCTTCGCACCACGCCCGGGACCCCACCCAGCGGCCAGCGCCCCGGGACCGCGCGAACACCGCACCTCCCGGCCGCAGAATCGGGGCGTGGGGTCCGGCGGGCGCGCGGCATCCCGGGCGGCCCTGATCGCTCCGCCCGCGGCTGGGGACTTCCCCTCCCCCCTCCCTGCCTCTCGCCAGCCAGGGCCGGACACACTGCGCCTCATCTCTTGGGGCGCTCTTCCCCCTTGGCCAGCCGTCGCATGTCGTGCAACTTTGGGGCAGTGGCCGTTTGGTGTTGAATGTTCCCCACGGAGAGCGCATGGCTGGAGAAGCGACGCGCGGCCCCCGCTCCAGAGGGGCCGCTGTCCGGAAGGCGGTGATGCTGTTGCTGTGCCTGGGGGTCCCGACCGGACGCGCCTACAACGTGGACACTGGGAGCGCGCTGCTTTACCAGGGCCCCGCGAACACGCTGTTCGGCTACTCCGTCGTGCTGCACAGCCACGGGGAGAACCGATGGTGAGTGGAGTCGGACTGCGGCGCTCTGGGCATCTCACAGCGGCGTGAGAACGGCGCCCCAGGGGTTCCCTGCCCGGTTCAAACTTTCCTCTCCCTGGAGAATGCAGAAGGGAACCGCCGCGACAGCCAGCTCGCGGGAGATCTCCCCGGGAAACTAACTTATCTTGGGGCAGCAGCTCCTGGTGTGCTCTAGGGAAGGCCCTGAAGCTGTCAGAGGTGGCCGGCTGGGCGCGGGGGTGGTGAGGGGAGGAGGAGGGGGGGGAAGGCGCCCCGCTGCCAACTGCACGTTGGTCGAGACGGGGAGTTCAGTGGGCAGCACAGCTCACGTCTGAGCGCACGTGCACGTTTGTCGCTTTAGGCTCGTAGTGGGGGCGCCCACTGCCAACTGGCTCGCCAACGCTTCAGTGGTCAATCCCGGGGCGATTTACAGATGCAGGATTGGAAAGAATCCTGGCCGGACGTGCGAACAGCTCCAGCTGGGTGAGTTGAGTCTGGGACCAAGAATTATTTACCACCCCTCACTCCCGCTTGTGGACCGCACTGTAGGACAAGTCCTGGGAAAGACTCGTGCCGCCTGTTACTTCTAGTTTAAAGCGTACAGAGTTTCAGTTTTAACTCCACACCATTTTCTCTTAATATAAAAGGATCCCTTTCTATCAGTATTTTTCTCCCGCTTATAGCAATGATTGCAGTGCTCTGACAAAACTATGCAGAGGAAAGTTTCTTATGATACCTTCTCTTCACCTCTCCCTCTCTCCCACCACGTGTAAAACACATTTTAAAGTCTCTCAGCATGTTAACGACAGGATCCAGCTAAGCCAAGATTTAAGAATTTTATTTCCATCTTTGACCTACCACCCTTGTTAAAGAACAGGCTAAGGGGCATATCAGGAATAGTAGTTGGAATTGATCCCATACCCTGTCATTTAGCCTAAGGGCTTTTTTAAAAAATGATATAGTTTCAATTAGACTATGCAACGTAAAAGAAAAGCACAAGGAAAACTGGCGTCTCCATTGTTAATGTAGTTAACATGAGGCTTAACATATAACTTTTCCTTCCCAAAACTCTGTTAAATGGGTCCATCTTTTTGCAGTCATTTTTTAAATGTCTTTTCTTAGACTTGTGATGACTTGAAGAATGTGTACTGATGGGGGAGGGGAGAAGTTTCATGTTTCAAAGCCAAAAGCAAATTTTTTACACACAGACAAGTGGGAGAAGAAAGGGGAACTAATGTTAATCCAGACCTATCTTGTTCCAAACAGCGTTGGGCACTGCTATACATATTGCTTAATTTTTTTCCCCTCAAAACAACTCTGGGTCATGGTTGACATTGTTCCTACTTTACGTATAAGAGCTCTGACTCAGAGAGTCCCTTTTCTAAAGTTACTTGGCTAGTGAGAGGTAAGTGAGACCCCAAGTCAAAGTCAAGTCTGTTTGGACGCAAAGTCTAAGCCCTTTCCTTCCAGGTATGCATCTTCAATGCAAATAAAATTAAATGAAGGGTCCAGTGTGTTGTCTGCTGAACTGATGGATCATCTGTAAATGGTGAATAAAAGTCATAATTGGTACTTTTTTATATTTATTTTTGCTATAAATGGACTTTTGAAATTAGCTAGTTATTGCATCTTTAACTCCTATCTCTTTTTAGAGTGGTCTTTGCTTTTTTTTACACTGTGAAACTGCTTCCTTTCATTTGTTTATCTTTGCTATAAATGGACTTTTGAAATTAGCTAGTATTGCATCTTTAACTCCTTTCCCTTTTCATAGCAGTCTTTGCTTTTTTGTTTTTTTCTAACTGTGAAGCTGGTTCCCTTTATTTGCATGAATTCAAATAGAGTGTGAACATAATGGAATTTTTGCTTTTAACTCAGAGATCACCCATAAAAGTCCAGGAATTGTCTGTAGGTTGTACAGCCACTTGTTGAGCCCCATTCTCTTGTTGAGCATCCTCCATCCTAGCAGACAGATTGGAATGCATAAAATATTCACAAATCTATACATTTGGAATAATTTTGAAAAGCGTCATTTTCATTGCATGAGAGAGAGTTGTGGGATAACAAATCAGGGAGTGGAGCAGACAAACTTGGTCTGCCTGGGGATCTTGGCAAGGTCTCAGGAGGGAACAATTTCATTTCTGTTGTCATAATTTCCTGATCCATGACATTACAACTACTGGTATTTAGCACCTACTTCCTGTCAGGATGGGGACCGAATCTATTTCTGGATGTCTGTGTTTAACTGGATAGCTCATGTCGTAATATTACATAAAATTTAAGATGATAATGCCTGTGAATTGAAGGAAAACCTAAATCCTTTGGGTGTGTGGAGCATAGGAGTTGACTAAAGAAATATTCTCAGAAAAATGTGCACATGGTAGCCCTGTAACAAACATGAATTAAATGAAGATTTGTTGGATGGATGAAAGAATAAAAGTAAAGTGAAATAAAGTTTTATTAAGAGAATTAATTAGAAATGACAAGTCAAAGTGATAGTTTTAATTTTCAAAATGTGGTCAATATACAAAGTACTTACTGAGATGAAAGACAAAAAGGAAGACAAGATTCCCAGTCAGTTACCTGGTTAAAACAGTGATAGCTGTCGTAATAGCTTTGAGTACTTGCCAAAGAGTTGGCGTACTTTTTTTAGAATGTTACATGAGAAATAACATCAATCTTTTTTTTCCTTAAATGAAGAAACTGTGTGTCTCCATTCAGAACAAATTCATAAGTAACTCAAAGCTATAAAATAGGAATTGAGGCTAAAGTCTAGAAAGAAAACACTGGAAAACAATAAATTGGTAACAAAGATATTTTAGGATTGTCAGGTTTGTGGGCTATGTGCTATTTCGTATGAAGAAATTTTAAGGGTATGTGTAAATATATATAAGCCATGTTATTCAGAATATCGTGTGTATGTGTGAGAGACACGTCTGTATAAAATAGCTTCAATTGTCCCATCTCAAATGTGATGACTCTAAAGTTTGAAAAATGCTAGCTCAGTACCTAACACATAATAGACATTCACCAAATGATAGTTTATTTCTTATATCTATTTTCTACTTAAATCTAGTATCTATATGTTATCTGTACTAATCAGGTTGAGGTTAATAAATAAGGACAATTTATGAACTAAGCCAAAAGTTTAAAAGTTAAATGTATTAATTAAAAGGTAATAGTCGAAGTGAAACACAACAAAAAATATTTTGTGGGCTCATCAAAAAATATGTAATAACTAAAGATTGAGCTATGATTGCCATGTTCATAAGGTGTCTTCTTTCATTTGGAATAACTTTATTTGCTATCAAGAATACCAAAGTGCAGTGTGTCTTAAAATGGTGCCCATGCCCTACACAATTCAGAATATCCATCTGTAAGTCTGTAGAATTTCAGATCAGCGGTTAGTTCAGGTAGACTCCTTCCCTCAAAAGAGGAGGTCAGTACTTCCCCTCTCTACCCCACCACTACGGATAATGTTGTCACATGCCATGCCATACTCACTCAGCTATAACGAGAAGAGAGCAGCAAATGCCCATTTATCTCGAATGCCCAGGATGAGAAATGTTAGGGGTAAGATACCTCTTTTAGTGACGTGAATTAACTGCAGAGGCCATATCGAGAAGGTTGCCTGGATAGTACCACAGGTGCTTTTCTGCCTGCATACAATTAGTCATCTTCCACATCTCTGCCTGCTTGAGGTATCTTTTCTTTCACTTCCTAGAAACCGAAGGAAGGTAGTGTCATCAGGAGGGCTAGACCCAGACCTACCTGCTCATGAAGGCGCTGTCTGAGGAGACCATGGTGATTTCCATATATCCACTTCATCTTCCGCTCAGGCACTCTGGGTCCTCCATGAGCCTTGTTTAAAGGAAACTTTGTTGACAGATGGTTCTTGAATCAAGATGTCACAAATAATGACTCCATTAATATAGCTAAGCACAGTCCATTCTAGGGTTTACCAATATTCAAAGAATTAGAACATAAAATATATAAATGATTATCAAATTATACTAAAAAGATGGTCTTTATTTGGTTGTTCAAAAGCTACTCCGGATAGTTCCATTACTTTGGAATTACCACTAATAGCATTATACACATGTATGCACACATGCTCACACTGACATTCATTGGGATAATAGTATAAAGTTACATATTTACACTGTCCAGTACAGTAGCCATTCACCACATGTGGCTGTTGAACATATGAAATGTGGCTAGTCTGCAATGAGAGGTGTTGTAAGTTACATACTGCATTTCAAAGACTTAGTACCAAAAAACCTCACTAATTTTAAAGATATTGATTACATATTGAAATAAATATTTAAAAATTAATATATAATGAAGTAATATTTTGGATTCAATAAAATATTAAAATTAATTTTACTTATTTTTACTTTTTTAATGTGACTACTATAAAATTGAAAATTTCATATGGGCTTGCATTATATTTCTATTGGACAGAACTGCTGTAGAGAAACATAAATTCCCTGTGTAAATAACACTAACTTCTTAGCAGGTGCTTTCCCAGTAGCCATGTGTAAAATGAGTAAGACTTTCACTTTTCTTTTCCAGACCAAGTGCTCTATACTTACTGGGCCTTCAAGCTCCCTCCCTGTGCTTCTCTTTTTCTTCCTGGAAAAACCAATGACCCATTTCAAGTTAGTCACCATTACCCCTCTTTGAATTTCTTTCTGAAAATTATATTACCTTAACGAGCCTCCTGGTTCATGATTACATAACTAGTGAAAGAAGTTGCGTATTGTATCATTAGACTAATGATTATCTAAGCCTCATTTTTTTTTTTTAGGTTTTTTTTTCTCTTTTTAGAGATGGGGTCTCACTGTGTTGTCCAGGCTGGTCTTGAATTCTTGGTCTCAAGTCATCCTCCTGCCTCAGCCTTCCAAAGAGCTGGGATTATAGGCCTGAGCTGCCACACCTGGGCTCTAACCGTCGCCTTTACTTGACTCACAGGAGTTGTTAGTTTAACATTAAGTGGCAAACATCTCACTTGTTGAAACTTCAGATATTTTTCTTGATAACTTTTTTCATTTGTAATATGTTATAAGTTGTAGCTTATGAAGCGGAGATTGATGCAGATTGTTCATTTTGAAAAATCATCCCTGAACATAGGCTGTTATGCTACTTCTGCAGAAAATCAAGGCACAGAGCCTCATGAATGAACTGTCAGGTTAACAGAAAGAAGTTCCCTGATTTCCAGCAATTTCCCAAACCTCATCTTCAAATTAAGTGGATGAGGTTTCCACCTGATCTCTAATTTGAGAGATGAGGCTTTCTAAATGCATTTTATTTTTTGCCTTAAGTTTACATGGTCATTGAATGATATACCTAGTGATCAAAGATATCTTGGCAACATTTCTTGGGCTATATATGGCAATCCGTTATACATGTGGGTCATGTATTCAGTCATTTATTGAGGGATGCCTAAGGGCCAGAGCCTGGGCATAGAAAAGAAACATGCTCCTTGTCCCAAGGGGTTTACAGTCTATAGGTTAAGTTATTATAGAAAAGTATGGTGGGAAGAGCTAATCTAGTTACGGGAGCAAGGTGATGGCTTCCTGAGGAATTGATGTTCAGGTGAGGAACTGAATAGTGACGAGGAGTTAGCCAGAGGAAGAGGCCATGGGAAAGTGTGCCGGACAGAACAGTGCATGTCAATACCCTGAGGCCTTTGAGGGCAAGGGACCTTTGCAGACCTGAGAGATAGGTCCAGTTGAATTGTGGAGTATAAACTGTACAGCGGGTTGGAGAGGCAGGTAGGGATGATTTTGGTACAACTTGGTAAGTGTGAATTTATCCTAAGATGTTTGAAACTGGGTCATGACGAGATCAGATTTGTGCATTTGACAGATTCTTCTGGTTGAAGAGTAGGGAATGCTTTGGAGTAAATGCGTTAAGACTGAAGGTAGTCAGTTGTGGGAAGATTTTGTTATAATTTAGGCTATGGATTACAGATGCCTGTACCAGAACAGTGGCAGTGCGAATAGAGAAAAATACAGAGATTCTACAGATCTTTAGAAGACAGAGTCAACAGCAGTTGGTAATTATTGAATGAGAGCGAGGAAGAAGCAGCTTTCAAAGATGTTACCCAGGGTTCTGACTTGGGCTGTTGCCTGGATGATGGTGCAATGTACGGAGAAAAGGAAGAGCAGCAGGATTTCTGGCAAAATGATGAGTTTCATTGGCTTGAGGTACCTGTGAGACAAAGAAGTAAATGTCCAGTAATCTGTTGGGTGTATGGATCTGGTGGGCAGGAGAGAGGTCTGTGCTGGCGATAATCAAAGCCATGGAGGTAAATGAGCTTAACCTGGGAACTCTTTAGAGTGAATAGATCAAAGGGCCGAGGGTAGATTACTGAGGATTCCTACAATTTGAGAAGAGGCTAGAATAGTACTACTCAACTCTGGCTGCAACTTAAATTCTGCAGATCTTTAAGAATACCCGTTTGGGTGACCCCATCCCAAACTAGTAAAAATCTCTGGGGTGGGTCTACATAGGGCATCAGGTGTTGCCAGAGGTCCCCAGATGCTTCCAATATTCATCCATGGTTGAGAACCACTGTAGAAGAAAAGAGCCTGAGAAAAAGACAGAGAAGAAGAAGCGAAGGAGGTAGCAAGAAAATCAGGTCAATGTGACATGATAGAAGTCAAAGGAAGAGAGTGTCTTGAGAAGTGGTTGGCAGTGTTAAGAGTTGCCAAGACATCAAGCAAGATGAGAATTTATGAGGTTTCATTGGGTTTAGAGGGAATCAGTTCATTAGTAATCTTGGTAAGGCAAGTTTGAATGGTGAAGCCAGACTTTAGAGGGTTGAGAAGTGAGGACTGACAGCAAGTGACAACTCTTTTAACTGGGTCGTTCCTGCATTAATTCAATACATCTTATTGATTACTTATCTACTGGAAATATAAAGTTGAATGAGACATGGTTGAAGCCCTCAAAGAACTCAGTCTAGATGACAGGAGAGACAGGTAAACAGATAATTACAAGATAATGTAATAAGGATGACAACAGAGATGTACACAGTGGCAAGAAGAAATGAATGATGAGAGAAAGCTTCCTGCAGGAGTGAAACCTGAGTAGTGGAGCCAGTTTTTACCAGTTTTGAAGAGCACATGTAAGAGCTTAATACATGTGAAATGAATGGATACATTTTCCAGATTTGGGTGAAATCCTGTGGGATTTGCTGCACATTTCAGCCTCATTCCAAGGAGTCTAGGTCAGCTTTGGGTTCCAAAGGTTCCGTTTACTCACACCAGGCAATCCAAATAACACTCACTCCTGAGATGGGGAGCTTGAAATTTACTATATTTAAAAGCAGGGATTTTTAATGTTAAGAATAGCTGGAAACATCAAATTAGAAAACGAGGATGTTCTAATTGGACTTACAAGTGACAGGACTGGGCTCAGTAATTTTTGTTCTCAGTTTACCTCCAAGAATTTCAATAAATGATGGGAAATTTTATTGAAATAAACGATGATCATTCTCATAAATGATGAGAAATTTTATAGAAATTACGTGAAATATTATAATTCACAAATAGCAAGACTGTAGACTTAGCTTTTGAATCCCTTTTATTGGACTCCTTACGTGGAGTGGATTAGACCTGTCCTTTTAAAATCATGCTCTAGGTAGAAGACAACCCTGGTCAATGTCTACCATCCGTTTGTGAAATCTTTTAGGTCAGGCTGAACTCTATACCATTTTTTGTCTTGTGAAAGTTTTCTAGTAGTCATTAGAATATCATCATTTTGTTCTTCAATTATTGTCTCCACAACATCTAATTCTACCCTTTACGTTCTTTCCAGAGACATATCCTTTGATAGCTGTAACTCATCTCAGTTTGACCCTGCATTAATCAGGACAGTGTGATAGATTCCTCACTGATTTTTATTTCTTGCACATGTTTTTAAACTTTGCTATATTCCTGATCTCCTTTAATTTTGTTTTCTTACATGCGTCTTACCCTATGAATTCCAAAGCCAAGCACAGAGTTTCAATACTGACCACCAAGCAGACTTCCCTGGAGCTTTGTTTCTGTTCACATTTTTGTTTTGATCTTATTTCAGAGATATGCAAAATGGTATCCACACATTAGTGATAGTTTTTCAAATGAATTTTTAAATCCAAGAGATTAATTGAAAACCATGAAAGTATAGAATTTTTTCCCTTATTTTCTAATGTTGAAAGTTAATATATAATATTTTAGTAGGTTATTTTAGAAATACAAGATTATAGTGTAGGATTATTAATAATGTCAATATCTGGAATTCACATGGAAAAGCACTAATCATAAATCATTATACAGCAGCCTAGGGTGGTGGTTGATAACGTGGTTGGAATCCTTTTCCTGAATATTAGTGCTGTGCCCTTAGGCAAGGTGTTTATTCTCCCCTGTTTCAGCTTCCTAATTCATAAAATTGGGATGATGATGATGATACCTACCTCATAGGGATGTTATAAAAATTAAATGAACTAATATATGTGCTTACATGTATTAAAACTACTTGGTACATAGTAGATACATAATAATTGGAGAGTAACTTTCTCTCTTTAAATTATGCTCACTAAATGTATAAGTTAGTGTACATTTTTGGCTGTAGTTAGCAATTCAAAAGACTTGTGTAGGTTTTCTGCAGGATTTTGAAGAAGTTTGGGACCTAGGTCCTTGGTGGAGACCCTGAACCTAGAATCAAGTTCATTTTCTTGTTGTCTAGAGTTGTGAGGCCTAGTGATGACTCAGAATTAGCCCAGATTATAAAATTACAACCCCAAATCTTAGCACTGCTCTGTGGAGACATTAATCTGAATGTTGAACTCTCTTTTCTAGATAGACTAGAATCAAATAAAATCAAAATAATAAGGGACTAAAATATCTGGCCTTTTCAGTCCTATGATTATATGAAGTATTTCTCACATTAATTGAGCATGATTGCTGTCCATTATCAGATTTGAGACTATGATATTTAAATACATGTGTTTCCCAAAAGAAATACTTTGAGAATGGTTTCTAAATTTGATGTTTTGATATTTTGACTCTTTTGCTACTAGTCTAGCTGGAGGAAAAGATCTTAGAAGTTTAGTACTTTCATGTCCTGTATCACTTCTAAAACTTGGGTATTTGGCTTTTTATTACTCAAAATTATTTTTATTGCTATGGAATTCATAAATGTCACTGTTATCTTTGGAAAAATCACCACCATGTTTAATTAGATGTGTAAGAAAAGTACATAGTTTAATATAATGTATTTAGTAATGATTAGGGTTTGATAGGAAAAACTAAGTGAAGGGGTCATTTGGATTAAAGAGCTAAAGGCTGCTTATCAAATCTCACAGCACTGTGAGCGCCCTCTGCTGGCTCAGTGCAAATCAATATAATGTAAGGACCCTGGGAAGCAGAAGCATTGACCATTTATTGAACATCTACTAGGTACCAGACAGTGTTTTATGCACAGGCATAAGTTTTCTTTAATCCTCATAGCCCTGCAATGCTAGGTTTTATAATATTGTCCTATTTTAATTGATTTGCTCACTTTAATTCCACGTTTTTCTATATTTTGAATTTATGTGGGTGAAGGAATTATATAATTATATTCACTCAGTAATTATTGCTTCTATAAAAATATGAATAAATGACTCTCTATAAAACATAATGGAGCAATTTTTTAGAATAATTTAAGAAAAATTTTAGAGCAGAAGAGTTTGAAATTTATAGGACTCATCTTTTGATGGAATAGAACTTCAACTTTAGACAAAATCAGTTGGTGGAGTAAGGGCTTTCACTATTTTTCTGAAACTTGAAATCATGTCATGAGTTTTGAAAGATAAGTGTGTATGTTGTCTTAGTAGCCAGAAAGTCAGACCGAGGGCCCCAGTCTACTGTCTGGATGGATGGGGAAGCCACAGTACAGTGACGCAGGCAGATACAAACATTTCATTGCGTTCAAAAGTCCCAGGCTTCCCCACCCACAAAGTGTTTCACTTGAACGTCAACAAGTTATAGAAAGAAGAACTTAGAGTTGGACCTTTTCCCTTGGTCCTTCTTACACCAGTGGAAATGCCAAAATACTAAGAACTGAACCAAATGGAGAAAAAGGCAGAGAGGGACCAAGTAAATGACATTTTTCTTGAACACTCGAAAGTTGACTTATATAGTCTGTGGGCAGACTTGATATTTTACACATTTTCAGCTGGAAAAAAAGATTCAGAAAGTGAAATTGATTTCTGTTAATTCATATTTTTGAAATATTTATAGAGTTCTATTGTGTATGCTATAGAATAGTGCAGAGTAACTTAGAGATTGTTATTTTTCATTCTAATCTTTTCCATTTACCAGCCTCATGGATTTAGGCAAGCTACTCAATTTCTTTAAGACTCACTTTTCTCATCTTCTGCTTTTACTGTGGGCACAGAATGAGTTAATGTGAGGATAAGGCTCCCCAATGATGATGTGCCATATGGATTTTATGAAGGAGGCTGTATGCTGTGATGTACGTGCAGCTTAATAATATGTTTAACTTAATCCTTAAGATAATGATGTCAACAGCAACTAACATTTGCATGTTGTCTCTGCCAGGCTCTTGTCCAAGCACTTTACTCATTTACTCCTCAATCTTTGCAGAAACCCTCTGAGATAGGCATCTCCTGGAGGCCCCAGCTGATTCTTAGATCATCCTCCTCACAAATCGCACGCCATGTAAAGATCTTCAAACTTGCAAAGGCTGTTTTCCTTCAGCCTGTTGCTGTTACTATCTTAAAACTTAAGGAAATAATGTTTTGGAAGAGAAGTAGGGAAGAATCATAACGAAGGGAAAAGATCTCGCCAAAGCTTAGATCCCTGAGAGTTTGGTGAAAACTATGCAGTAGTACACTCTAGTAAAGGATTTTTGTAGTTGTATATTTCAAAATTCCCTCCCTCAGCAAATATGTATTGAGTCCCTGCCTACTGCATGGAAGGCACTGTTCTGAGCTGTGGGAATGCCATTGTCAACAGAAGTCAATTTGCTCTCATGGAGGTGACATACAGGAGCAAATATCTAGTCTTCCATAGCCCCTGTCACATTTTTGGCACTTGGAGCAATGACACTAAAACCGGTGATATGAATAACAACACCCAAAGTGGGGGAGTAAAGAGTGCACCTCTCTATGTGGCTTTGTACTTACATTCTTTATTTTCATTCATCAAAATTACTGTGTGTTCATGTTTACATACACATTTGTATATACTGATAAAAATCATTAGGTGGAAATAAAAACTGAAGTATTAATAGTAAGCTTATATTTTTATATTTTCTTTCCTAAATGAAAATAAAAAGAGAAAGATGGGCTTAATTTTTAGAATAAGGGAGATGGTTTTTATGTGGCTTTTTTTTTTTTAATGTCTACTGGGAAAATTCATTCAACTGTGTTAAGAATTAGTCATTCTAGTTGTATAAAAGCATGGGAAATTATCACATGTTAATTTCTGCTGACCTCTTTTATGTTAAACCATGTAAAGTACTTTTTCAATTATGGAGCTGATCTGATTTACTAAGAGTTTAAATTAGTAATGTATGAGCCGAATTGAAAACCAGATTCTAAATCATTTCAGCATGACATTTGGATAAAATATAAAGATAATCTGAGTTTATTTATGGTGTTCTGTCAGGGAA
Organism: Lepilemur septentrionalis; assembly: GCA_963573855.1. Classification (NCBI taxonomy): domain Eukaryota; kingdom Metazoa; phylum Chordata; class Mammalia; order Primates; family Lepilemuridae; genus Lepilemur; species Lepilemur septentrionalis. The sequence goes on from CAUYMX010079217.1 coordinate 14,883, forward strand.
ATTCATGAGAATTAGCTTTCTCATGACAGTTCTCATAATCATCATTTTTGACCAAATTAGAAATACTGTATTTCTCCGTGAAGCAAATTTACTTAACATTTGCTATTCTATTTCAATATCTAGCTGAAATCAAGGGAGGCAAAAAGATATTGCTATTATTTTTAAAACAGTAGGTCTTTTTTCAAATATGATATACAGTACAGCTAAAGGCATAACAATCTACACTGTAGAGCAGTTGTTCACAAGCCCAGCCGTAAACTACAACTTACCTGGAAACCTTTTAAAAAATTCTGATGCCTGGATCTCAACCCAGCTACGTCAAATCTGAACCGCTGGCAGTGGGGCTCAGGTGTCGATATTTGTCTACAGCTCCCTTAAATTAATCCTAATGTCCAATCAAGGCTGAGTACCACGTGGTAAAGGAGTGGACTTGGGAGCATGCGAGTTAAGAGGGAAAAGGCTTGGAGAAAGCCCTGAACATAAGCTGACAATGTGAAGGTCTGACCTTTTCTACCAAGATTCTGCAGGCACTACAGAAGAAAAGGAGATAAAAGTTTCCAGAATTAAAAAAAAAAAAAGAACCGAGAAGGGTAGTGGGCACTTACAGGATGTTCTTTGAACTGTTCCTAGCTTGTCACCAGTACTTGAAAGTACCTTGGTAGTATTGTTGCTATCGAAGGCTGCCTCTATGGTAGAAGCAGTGTTAAGAAGTGAAAAGGAGAAACATATCTAAATGTGAGTATATGTGTTTGCTCCCTTACTGGATTAGTTTTTCTTTTGTGGAAGAGTCATTCTTTCATGATGTTATTTTTATGAATTTTATTTTTGGCTATGCATTCATCCCTTTGGACACACATTTTGAATTAAGATACAGCATACAAATAGAAGATGCTTAGTCAAACCACAATCGAAGTTTGAATTGCTTTTTACTTATTGACCCTTCCATTTTCAGCACACATTTCTGGGCTGTGTGTCAGGGATGGGATGATGAGAAATAAGATAAAGGCCTGGCCAGGATGAATGAGGTCACTATTTACTCATCTTTGGAAGTAGGCCAGGATAGTTGTAAATAAACAAATGTAGTTTACCCTAACAGAAATGAAAATCCTTCTTCCTGCAGGATATTAACCAATTTCACTGTAATTTCCTCTAGCAATCACATCCTGTGTGTCTGAGGAACTTCGGGTAGACTAAATCTATCATTTATTGTCAATGTTTGACAGTGAAGAAATAACGGGTGATATTAGTGAAAACCAAACTGAAACCTAAAATTTATTGTTTGCCATTCTGTTTCACTTCAGTGATGTTGGTTTGGCATTAGGTAGCCGCAAGAACAGCTCCCTATGTTAGACCTTCCCCACCACCTCCCACAGTGTACTTATTTTCCCTCCTTCCTTGTGTGTACCCCTCTTTTCCTCGCATTCCTTCCCCTCTTCTTTCCTTCCTTCATTTTAACACAGAGATCTTATGTGTCTGCCTGGATCATCCATTATCAAGGATAAGGCCGCAGCAAGATTTCTTGCCCATTCCAATAGTAGATGTTGCCCATCAACCCCAGCATTCTTTCTCCAGACCTTTCAGTCTAGCCCTGCAGGAAGCCATTGCCAATTAAGGGAAGTTGTCATTATTCTACATGAAGCCTGGCCAGAAAAACATTATCCACATTTTGCATTGCAACAGTGTTCCTGACCATGAGAACCACTGGGGAAGTCAGGGCCTCACCTGGACCTACTGAATCAATCGCCAGAAGAGGAGCTAGAACATTTTCTTTTGTTCAGCTGCGATTAAGAGTTTTGTTCTACCCAAATGATATTTTGGAGGACAAATGTATACTCAAACATCTTCCCACTCTCCTTAAAATCTCTCCTACCCAGGGTATTTAGTGCAAATAATTTCATTTCCAAAATATTAACCTCACCTGTAAAAGTATTTTGAGTTTGCCCAGGAACCTGTATCTAGAGGTCAAGTTACAGGAGGAGACAAAGACCCTAATGATATAAAGAATAGTCACCATAAATGTATGAAAACTTGGTACCTAGGAACCGATGTTTGAAATTAAGCAAACCCAAGTTCCACATCCCTACCCAATCAGATTGATACTAATGTACTTCTCTGCCACTGGAATTAAGCACAGATGGAATAGAGTTGTCAAGTGCCGATTGAAGAGGGTGAAAATAAAGACAGCTAAAAGAATCTCATACTGCAGCTCATTCTCCCCCAAATTCACCTATTTGAAATCACTTAAATATAGGATTTTAATAGGATCCCATCTGTACAGCAAAGAATTTATGCTAACAAAAGAAAAAAAAAATCACTGAAGATTACTTTTATTGTACAAAGTACTATATTGCACATGAGTATTTTGTATTTGACTTTCTGAGTATTTATGCATTTTCAAGTACTTATTGAAGCTTTTTTATTTACTACTGAAATAATCTGGTTTTCCAAGTCATTTTATCTTTGTTGAAAACATGGGTCACATTCCACTAACTGTAGAACATAGGGCGGTTTGTTGCAAATGCTGTGCATTATTAGTATGCTAATTCTATGTTCCACTTTCTGCATGCTCAGTCATCACCTTCCAGTTCCAATAAACTGTGCCGTAATTGGTGAGACTGTATTGCAGTCTTTCTAAATGTCTCACTACAAGAAATATTTTAAAAAGCGCTGATGATGTTGCTTACATTGCTAAATAAATGGTAAATTATTTCCCAAGCATTAGACACCGCAGTTGTATCTGCACAGCCTATGTTGGTTTTAGCTGGTCTTCCTTTAGTCGTGTTGGTTAGCCATCTCCTATATCACTGAATGTGTCTCTTCGTGGTGCTACACCAGTTGAAGGTCATTTCTACAAATGAAAATCACCTGTATGAGAGAATAAGAATACTGACACAGAGTAACTTGCATTTACCCCACATTATACACTGAATATAAGATGATAGCAAAGAAAAGGTGTTGGGGATGAGCACGCATATTTGCTTTCTCTGCTCTTACAGAATAATATTGTTTTCAGGATAACTGATAGTACAATTATTCTCAAATGCTGTAGGTAGCCCTACTGGAGACCCTTGTGGGAAGACTTGTTTGGAAGAGAGAGACAATCAGTGGCTGGGGGTCACACTTGCCAGACAGCCAGGAGAAAATGGATCCATTGTGGTAGGTATTGGAATTGGTCCACCGATCCATCATAAAATTAGATATCTTGGGTGGAACCTTCACATCATTTGGCCTGCTTTTATTTTATTCAGACTTGTGGGCATAGATGGAAAAATATATTTTACATAAAGAATGAAAATAAGCTCCCTACTGGTGTGTGCTATGGAATGCCCTCTGATTTACGAACAGAACTGAGTAGAAGAATATCTCCATGTTATCAAGGTAAGGCATGATTTTGATATTAACTAGATCCAGAGAAATAAGTGAATACATTTTAGGGCTTTGTTTTGTTTTTTTAATTTTCAGGTTTGGATGTTTGGAGAGGAAGAGCTTCAAAGTAGCTATATTCTTTTTAACTACTCAAAGCATTCCTTCCTTTTCTTTCTTTACCCAATTGCAGAGCATTAATTTTCATAAATGTACTTTGTGCTGTAAAAATACTACAGTTTAATTTAAATAATTCTGAAATCTAGTTAGTAATTACCCACTTTTGCATTAAATTTACTTTTGATTTGGTATAAGTGGGTCTAATGCCCAGTAATTATAGGACACTTAGGATCATGAAATTGTATTGAAAATCTAATTTAAAAGAAAAAGACTGTTTGTTTAGGTTTCTTGCTTTACTTTTAGCTTCTAAGAATACTTAGAATCAAAGTATAAGCGTAAGCAAATCTTTCACTCTTTTTTTTTCCTAATTCACATGAATTCCTTGAAACAGGAAGACACTGGTATCTCAAGTTTAAAAGGTCTTTCCCATGGAAATTCTATGCTATAGGTAGCATCAGCATGTGTAGAGCTAGGACAGAAACAACGGAAGTGAGCAAAGTTAGGGGTGAATATCAGTAGGGCATTTAAAATGATATTTTCAACAAAACTAAAATTCTAAAAATGTCTCTTTAGAAAAGTGAGAAACATACATGAATGCCAATTTCCAGTTTTTCCAACCCCAGCCTCCCCCCTTAAAAAAAACCCCAACATCCAAAGAAAATTTTTATTAACTATAAAAACTCTGGCCAAGTATTTGAATTCAATTATTGACTCTAATAATATTGGGGTCTTTTCTCCCTGGTATTTGTTGTTACACAGAAGCTTATGTATATTTCTATTTTGCCTTTGGATGCCAGGAGAATAAAAGGTAAATGTTAAATTCTCGACCGCCGTTAAAACTCAGTCTAGGTTTCTATAAATTTATCATCCTCTTTCCTAATAGTTTATGGTTTATACTTTAAAACATTTTCACTGTAGAATTTTTATTTCTGCTCAGATATACCTTGCTACATTCCATACAAAATTCAGGATGGTGTAAACCTAAACATACCTAAAATTGTAAAATATAGGATCGAGTAAGACATAAAAAGGAGTGAAAACTCATGACAGAAAATGGTAATTATAAACAACTTAGCAAATTCAGTTTTATGGTTGGCAAAACCAAGGAGAAAAATTCTTCATTCTTATTTTCATAGAGGTTTACATATGTCAGTTCTTCAGAAGAAGTCAAGCTGTGTCTCCTTAGTAAGTTTCAAAAGCATTCATTTGTGGGGCTTTGTAATAAAAGACCCTCCATCTCCATGCAGATCTTGATTCAGTCTGTATTTTAAGCTGGGCAAAATCTAGGAAAAGTACTGTCTTCAATAAACGATGTTGGGAAAATTGAATTATCCACATGCAAAAGAATGAAATTGGAATCTTACACCATATACAAAAATCAACTCAAAATGTATTCAAAACAAACATAAGACCTGAAATCACAAAACTCCTAGAAGAAAACATAGGGGAAGAACTCCTTGACATTGGCTGGGGAATGATTTTTTTGGATATCATGCCAAAAGCTTGGGCAACAAAAGCAAAAATAATCAAGTGGGACTGCATTAAACTAAAAAGCTTCTGCACAGCAAAGAAAACAACAGAGTGAAAGAGACCATCTATGGAGTGGGAGAAAATATTTGCAAACCATACACCTGATAAAGGGTTAATATCCAAAATATAAGGAGCTCACTAACTCAATAGCAAAAAAATCCAAATAACTTGATTTAAAAATGGGCAAAAGACCAGAATATATTTCTTTCCAAAGAAGGCCTCAAAATGGTCAAGAGGTATATGAAAAGTTTCTTAACATCATTAATCATCGGGAAAATGCAAATCATAAACCACAGTGAAATATATCACTTCACACCCCTTAGAATGGTTGTTATAAAAAGGATGAGATAGTGTTGGTAAAGATGTGGAGAAATTGGAGCCCTTTCACAGCATTAGACTGTAATTGGTACAGCTATTATGGAAAACAGTATGGAGGTTCCTCAAAAAATTAAAAAATAGAACTACCATATGATCCAGCAATCCCTCTTCTGGACATGTACCCAAAGGAAATGAAATCGGTACCACATGGAGTTCATTGCAGCATCATTCACAGTTGCCAAGATATGGAAACAACCTGTGTCTATAGACAGATGAATGGATGAGGAATTACGTGTGTGTAGGGGGTATATACACATATATATTAATAATATACAATGGAGCATTACTCAGCCTTTAAAAAGGAAATCCTGTCCTTTGTGACAACATAGATGAACCTGGAGGACACTATGTTAAGTGAAATAAGCCAGACACAAATGTTGTATAATCGCACTTAGATTTGGAATCTAAAAACATCAAATACGTAGAGTATAAAGGTGGTTGTTAGCAGGGATGGGAAGGGAATTGGGAAGAGGAGATGTTGGTCAAACAGGGCAAAGTTGCAGTGATGTAGGATGAGTAAGTCTAGAGATCTAATATATAGCATGAAGACCATAGCTAATAATATTGTATTGTGTACTGGACATTTTCCAAGCAAGTAGATTTCAGGTGCTCTTACCACACACAAAGGTCACTGTCAGGAGAGTGTGTTAATTTGCTTGAGTGTAGTAATCATTTCGCTATGTGTGAAAATATGCGTGAGTGTATATATATATATCTTAAAATGATGTACCCCTTAAATATATGCAATAAAAAGAAGTTATGGACTCAAAGTCACAGATCCTACCTCTATCTTATATACTCATTTGACAAATTTTTGAGTGTATACTGCATGTTCTTCCTATGAAGAGGAGGCAGAAGATTTTTTTATTGCCATTTCATAGGGGTATTTTGAAATTAGGGAAAAGATTTGTATTCTTAAATTGTATCAAAGTTACTGTTTTTTTAATATGAGTGCAAAATAGAGACCTTAAAAGGCTTATTGGTAAGAATTTGTAAGAAAAGCAAATTATGGAGATTATGTCTTTATTTTAAAATCAAATTCTGAATTGCTTTTATATTCCATTTTAGATTTTGTGAGAAAATTTGGAGAAAATTTTGCATCATGTCAAGCTGGAATATCCAGTTTTTACACAGAGGTAATAGTTCAAAAGTAGCTGCTATGAATGTTTACAGACAGAACCTAAATTATTCTGCAGGCTTTAAGACCAATGTTATACTTTAAAGTAAAAATTATGTAACATCTGCATAATGTCTCTTAAATTGCTCAGTATTACAGCTTAATTTTTGCCACTCAATATTCCACATATATTTTGAAAAAGTATTATTTAGCGGGCTGTGCAACACAAGACCAACTAAAGTCTATACTAAAGAATATTGCTTTCATCAAAAATTTAACGAAAATCAGAAGGAGATATTGTTAGGTATTGAAAATATCGATCCAAGTATGTTATTTTTAGTTACTAAATTACAAGAGAAAGGAAGCATATGAATCCACATTTTCCATTAACATTATGATAATTGGGATATTTAAGAACTGGATATCCTCCTAAATCAGATACACAGTATTCCCAAGTTCTCTTTTCTAACACTCTAGGATATGTTATGAAAGGTCACAGTTATACACATTCCCTATAAATCTCCCAGATTCTCTTAAAAGCTCATTATCAATTTGTGAATGTTTTTGGTGGAAATCAAGCTGTATTGAGTTTTGAGTTAACAATTTCCATAAATATTAACTATTATATTTAAAAGTGTTTGCAATAATGCTTTCTTTAGTTTCTATATAAATTGACCTGTTTTTTAAAGT
>CAUYMX010079219.1:0-16284 GCA_963573855.1 Lepilemur septentrionalis
TTATATTTTTTATTTCAGCATAATATGGGGGAACAAATGTTAAGGTTGCATGCATTGCCTTTGCCCCACGCAAGTCAAAACTTCAAGCGTGTCCATCCCCCAGAAGGTGTGCACTGCACCCATTAGGTGTGAATATACCCAGCCCCTCCTCCCCCTCCCACCTGCCCGACACCTCATGAATGCTACTACCATGTGTGCACTTCAGTGTTGATCAGTTAATACCAATTTGATGGTGAGTACATGTGGTGCTTGTTTTCCCATTCTTGTGATACTGGGCATCTACCCAAAGGAAAAAAAAGACATTCTGTAAAAAAGACATCTGCACTAGAATGCTTATAGCAGCACAATTCACAATTGCACAGATGTGGAAACAATTCAAGTGCCCATCAATACATGACTGGATTAATAAAATGTGATATATGTATACCATGGGGTTCTACTCAGCCACAAAGAACAACAGTGATCTAGCACCTTTTGTATTATCCTGGATAGAGCTGGAGCCCATTCCACTAAGTATCACAAAGATGCAATTTCTTTATCGCATTGTTTTTGATCTGCTACTTTCCTCCTTCTAAAAAATGACAAGAATTCCTCCTCTATTATCAACTTTATTTCCTTTATTTATGCTCACTCTCAATTTTCTTTTTTTTAACCAACCTAAAATGTGCTAAGCCTGACAGACTTTCCTATTTAAAGATTTTAAAGGTTTTTGCCTGCATTTAAAAAAACAGACTTTCACACCACCACAGAATGAAATATTTAGGGATTACCTATGTCTCTATCAAACAGATTTTGGTTTCCTAAAAAGTCTCTTACCAGTTAGTAGAAAAAACAAAAACTATTCGTATCTGAAGGACTACTGTTTTAGCTTTTTAAAATTCTAAATAAAAGGAAATAAATTTTTTTTGGATACCTCATTTTGATGACTTGGTATGGATCAGATAAATGAAATCAGAAGTGAGTTTCAAACTAGAAGAAAGACATTCATAAAATGACTTCACACCACAGGAATCACACATTAGTTGTAGTATTTCCTTTCTAGATTGTAAACTAGATTGAAGATGGGTGAATTTTATTTTGATGTTCACATATTCAAACCCACATATATCCCCTCCCCAGCATTGCTCTTAGTAGGTATTTAATAAATATTTTTGAATGAATAAATGGCTTTTGTAAACATGAGCCCAGCCTTACTGATATCACTAGGAGAAAAAAAATGTTTTTGGCACACATCTTCCCTAACCCCAAATTATTCTCCAATTGCTAGTTCCACATGAAAAACAGAGATCCAAAAGGATGTTGACTTATTTGGTGGCCTGATTCATATATATATATATATATACACACACACACACACACATACACACATACATATACATACTTAGTATATACATTTACTTAGTGTTTATAATACAGATACCATTGTTTAACATAATCTGCTCAGTTCCACCCCAGACATAACCATCAGGCTTTCTAAGAAATTAATTTTTAATTATAAATCATGGTTTACCTTTCCTCTAGGGCTTGAAAAACAATCAAAGAGAAAGTAAGACTTTCTTTCTTCTGGTTCCTGTCCTTTTACTCTGCTCTCTACATATTTAGTGCTAAAAAATGTTTCTACGAAGAGACCTCCAGAGGTCCAGATAGCCTGAGAGGGTCATATTGATAGTATCTTTGTTGTCTGAATGCTGCCTGACCTTCTAGGATGGAAGGAGTTTGACTAATAAATGTTATAATTCTGAGCAAGGCTAATACCACCAGAGTATTTCCAATCGTTTTAACAGTACTACATACCTTTTCAGTCCCCAGTTTGTATTTTAAAAAGTTGGCAGCTCAACCCACATAAAGGAAAAATACAGTTATAGCAAATGAAGTCTATATTCAATATATGAGCTAGTGAGCAAATTTGAGAAAGAAAAAGCATGTGAACAGGTATGAACAGCATTTCATCATAGCACCACAGACACAGCTATGCATGTGCTTGTCTGTGTCACACTTTTGCATCTGCCCAGGGACTTTCAAATTAAAGAGGCCAGCTAGAGAGTTCACACACCTACTGCAGCCAGGCCTTTGTGGGTGCACAGCACACGGCCCCCCCAAAGGTGGGCATGTCCTAATCCCAGAACCTGTTAATGGAACAAGGGACATCGAAGGTGTGATTATCATGAAGGACCTTGGAATGGGGAGAATGTTCTGGATTACCCCGAGGAGCCCAATATAATCTTTTTTTAATTGAACAATCATAATCATATTACATTTTTGAAGTACAATTTGAAGTTTTGATATATGTATACAATATGGAGTGAGTAAATCAAGCTAATTAACATACCTACACAAATAAGATAGGATGCAACAAGTAAAAAAGCTTGAGGACTAACGCATTAGTTGCTTGGAGTTTTAAACATTATACCAAGTTCCTAAAATCTATAACTAAGAAGTGATTTGAAGCACTTTGCAACGTCAAGGCGAAAGGTTCTTTGCATTCCAAATTAATTCTGTAGAAATACTAGCTGCCAGGGCAAAAGCTGAACCGTGAACTTACATACCCTGAACATGCAGATCATTGGCCTGGCTGATAGGACAGGGCACCTTTTGTCTTAAGGATTTTTTTTGCAACTTAACATATTTTCATTTTTGCCTTGAGCTGTTAAAAGAAAGGATTTCATTATTTATAGAAGCCATAATGGGGGAACTCTCCAGGGTCATTGAATGTTAAACTGGGTAAAAAGTGAAAGTATCCGCAGAATAAAATAACTCCTTAGAAATCTTCTGTACCCGCATCCAACCAAGAAGGATGCTTTGTTTCCATAGGTGGCAGGGATTTCAGGTGCCTTTCAGAAAACTTCAGATTAACTGCTTATATTTAGGAGTCTTACTTAAGCTGTAGGTAAACACAATAAAATGTGAAATTAGGGTAAAAGAATTTTATTATTTTATACTGAAGAATAGAGTGAAGGAACTTTTTGCTTAGTAGGAAAGTCCACACTCCGTTGCTCTTACCAGATACTATTTTAATTTATTTTAATTCCCTCTGATTTCAACATTTTCAGGTATTGATAGTCAAGCCTTAATGGGAACACATTTTTTTTTGTCTATATTAGTTTTTCAATACAAAATGTTGATGCATTAGTTTCTTCTTGAAGTCCCATTAAAAGGGAGATTGAGGCAAAAGGCAAGAATGAGAAAGAATCTGTGGTCAAAGGAGCTTCTTTCATTTTGTGGCTGTCCCCATTTGGCCTTTTGCTAGGTCTGTCGGGGGCAGAAGCGTTGGGCCTGAGCAGGTGATGAATCACAGCCCCCCACTCCATGACTCAGACCACGTTATCCAAAGAGGAAACACTGAAGGGTTTATGGTGCCCTGAACCTCCAGTGCCGCGTCCCTCCCTGCTGCACACCCGAAAGGAAGTTTGGGTGAAATAATGTCTGTTTTCCCTACCAGGTACATTGTACATAACTATAAATCATCAAACAACCACCATCTAGAAGTAGAACCAGTTTGGATATCATTAGAGATTAAAAAAACAGGAATATCCTATTAGGTATGGGATTTCTTAGTGTTAAGAGAAAGTCAGATGTCCAAAGTTAGGGATGTTTGCAGTACTTACGTATTTTCAATTCTTATTCTACTATATGTTTTACAAATCTTCTTTTTTGTAATGTAGATTTGTTGACCTCCTGGTTGACTGACTGAAAAAAAAAAAAAGTCCTACAACTAAAAGCTGACTCCTTGCCTTATATTTATTTAATGCTCCCCCCACTCTGACCAACCTTCATCACTCCTTCCCCAAACAAGAAGCTGGACAAAAAGAGACACAGGGCTTCTTGAGCTCACATGTCCTCGATGTCCCACGGGATCTGAATGTGTGTCCTGTCCAGGAGCGGTGATGAATGGGGACAGAACGAACGCGGTACCCACAGCGAATGATGAAAGCAGACCAGGTCAGGAATGAAAACTTTCTAAGTGACTGACACAGCATTTATATTTATTACCTTGGCTTATCACGGTTATCCCAGAAGACATGAAACAAAATCAGAGAAAAGGAAGTTTTAAGCAGACATTCACATAACAGGCCACGCAGACATGCAGACTGCTGACCAGGCACAGTGTTCTGGCAGCAGGACTGGGAGCTGGAGGAAACTGGCATTATTCAAGCAAGGACTGGACAGCGTATTGAGGGGAAAGAAAGGTGGCCTGGGGAAAAGACAGGCTTTGTTCAGACCAATTCAGTTTGCTCACTGCACACTCAACTTGCTGCGAGATTCAATATAATTTTACTAAACACAACATTCACCCTGTTTCCTGTATTCTATTGTTTTCTTTAATAAAAGTGAACCTGCTTTCTGATTCTTAGCTACACACAACTAACCAGGGCCCCCGGTCCTTTAGAAGAGATGGAGTGAATTTAGAATGTCAGATTTCCAAGATGTGATTGTCACCCACAAGACAGAAAAATCCCACTCAGTACTTGAATTTTTAAAAATCCGTATATGATCACACCACTACCGAAGAAGAACAAAGATCAAAACCACTAATGTAATATGTAAAGGGCAGGAGGGAAAACCAGTGTGTTTCAGGCCAGCAAATGATGAATGTGGAATAGAGAGGCACGAACTGAAAGAGGTTTGACAAAAAAATTTTCTTGGAAATCAATGACTAGACAACTAGGGAAAGATTTATCAAAAGTATAAAAACTGTGGCAAACGGTTCAGCTTTTCTATTTTTAAAAATGAAGACTTGATTTGATTCATTTATATGGATTCATATTTTAAAAACTAGAATCATTCTTATATGACTTTTTCTGTACTGAGGCCATGATTTAATTCCATGTTGATATACGCAGTTTATAAAATGATGATGTCAATGAAGAAATGTCAAATTTATATAAGAAAACATAATTTACTTATCTTTTCTCAAAGTTAAAAGGAAGTTTAGTTCTCTTTTAAATAAAAGGACTTTCTTTTTCCAGTTAACTTTGTCAAGTAAAATATATATATATATATATTCAATAGAAGGAGCCTGGTTCCATTTAACCAAAATAAAATAAATACACATATATATTCAAATTGCTTTGAGGCTGATGAGCTCTCATTTTCCTATTCCTTGTAAACCCTACAAGATCTACTCCATCTTTCCTACCAGCCCCCCATACTAAACAAGCCATCCTTGGGTCTCACCGCTGCTAGGTTCACACAGATGGAGGTGACGTCTGAGTCCTAGGTAGTAGTAGTAGGTGTTGCTCCCAGTGGAGCTGATTCCTGCAGCATAAAAAGGATGTGGCCCAGTAAATGGAAGGGCAAAGGAGAATAAAATTTTTAATAGCTTCGCTCTCTTCATGCTTTGTCTGAAAGAATCACTGTTGCACTTGACATTTGTTGCCATTTTGCTTTTTCATTTTGCACGTGAAGCCAGACTGTGTCTCTGTGTTGAAGGGGGGAGAAGGGATGACCTCGAAAATGTCAGAATTATTACTAATGGCAGCCTTTAAGCTTGGATAGGTGGGCAGCAGTGTTTTATCAATCTGCTTAAATGCTGACTGCAGGGTAGGGCCCCGAAACAATAATGAGAAGCTATTTAAAATTTGGAAGAGGCAAAATACATGATATGAAAGATGCGGCTTCTTTTCCAGCAGATGCCCTAAGGAATGAAGGCAGCGTCTAGGCAGACCTGAATGCAATCTCCCCTCTGCCTCTTCCTGCTTGTGACCTGGGGCAGAGTCCACAGCCCCGCTGAGTTTCACCTTTCTCATCTATAAAATGAAATCATATCACCCATCTCATGCTACTGTTGAGGAGATTAATGAGACTGTGTATGCAATGTGCCAGGCTCCATAGATGCCAGTTTGCCTTTTCCTCCCTTGCTTCAATTTTATTTTAACTTTAAATAATTTACACTAATAGGTGATCAAGAACTAGACCCAGGGCCCCTCGTGAGAGACTGGACCAGCCCATAGACCTCACAGAGAGAGTCTCTAGTTCATGGTCGAGGGCTTGCTTCTATTTCTTCCTGCCGAATAAGTTCCTAGTAAGATCCTGGAGAGGTTTGAACAGGTACTGGGGATAGTCAGTGGTACCCATCCATGTTTTCTTGCCTGTGGATTTGAGGTCAGCAGTGTGCAATGTGATGATGACAGATAAATTTCTCTATCGAATGCAGTGTGTTCTGAGCCCAACTGCTTGACCTCAGGTTGCAAGTAGTGACTAGGAGCAGTTGTCCAAGATGACATGTTCTTGCACATGGCTCACAGCCAAGAGTTAGACAGCCTCCAACCTAGATGTCAATCTACATACTTCTACTCAGGCAAATTTTCCTCTATAAGGACACTGAAGCTGTCCTGGAACTAGGCCTCATCTCAAGACAGCCAAAAGGCCTTATGCTGAATGCTTACTCAAAGCCCTACGTAGGCAAGGCAAATAGATTTGCCAGGAATGACAACTAGTCTACTGGTAGTGACTGCCTAGCTGGCTGTGTATAAAGGAATTCCCAGTTCTCTTCTGGAAACAGGCATAAACATGAGCCTTAATCAGTGATGATGGCTGCAGTGGGTACTAGGGAGGGTTATTGGGACACATGACAGAGTTGGAAAACGTATTCTCTGGGAATCCTCAAAGCTCTACTTTTGTTCAATAAGGACATTGGTCATTACTCAAGAGCTAGCCTTATCCACACACATAGAGCATGGTGTCGTGATTGAGTAATTCCTGGAACTGGGTGGCAACACCATGAACCCAATATCCAAAGACAACCCCAATCTCTGGTCAATCCACAAGAGGTTCCAGACCCACTGATAATTTTGCATGTCATTAGCAATATACACCCTTGGACACTACCTAGTCCCTCACAACCTTATGATTCTGGGGATTCAGGTGCTCTCCCAGCATCACTTGGAGCCACTGAAAGCCAAGGCCAGCTCTGGTACTTTCACCATCACTTCTGAAAGCCACCCTCAGGTAGGCACACACTGGAGTACCAGAGAAAACAAAGTGAACTGTTCCTGAAATATATTTAGGCTATTTAAGCCAAAAGCCCACCTGTTTTCTCCCCCTCTGCCTGAGCTACTAATCTGCCAGGTACAGGTATTCACGATCAGTCAGGCATCCCGTGGAGAATTTAATGAAAGGAATCCACAGAAGGGCCCCATCTGCCCATCTATTTTCCCTCCTCCTTGTCAAGAGGAGAAGCAAGAATGCACATCTGTGCAATGAGCACCAGGTGTTAAAATCACTATCCAAAACCAATACCTTCCCATTGACTCCAGGCTTGCAGTGTTAGCACAGGTGAACACAGTTTACACCAAACAAGGACTGATGAAAACATACAAGTGGTCAGAATCATGAGAAAAGATGAAACACTCTATTATTATGGCAATTTTGAGTATACATTAAGTTCACTCAGACTTTTCTGATTGTGATTCTATTGGGCTATTACATAATCTGAACATTAAGTGACATTTTTATTCTTATTCTCATGACTCATCCAGAACTGTGCAGTGCTAGCCCCACTATAAAAACATCACCGTGACAGCCATGTCAGGGAGTAGGCAGTTAACTTTGTCTTGGTAGGATCTTGGGACACAGAGGTGTGTTCTTCGAACAGTGCAGCTCTGTATTAGAAGCATCCACAGTTCTCCACTTGGCCCCTCTCCCTCTAACTATAATTTTCATATATTTTTAACTTCAGAACTCCATGTCTTTTTTTTTTTTTTTTTATCAAATGAAATTTCACCAAGAATCCTTTATTAGTTTCCTAGGGGTGCCATAACAAAGTACCAGTTGGGTGGCTTAAACAACAGAAATTTCTTGTTTCGCAGTTCTCAAGGCTGGAAGTCTGAGATCAAGATGTTGGCAGAGCTGACTCCTCCCAAGGGCTGCGAGGGAGAAATTGTTCCATGCCTTTCTCCAGCCTCTGGTTGCTGGCCAGTATCTTTTGATGGGGACAACCATGCTGGATTAGGGCACACCCTAATGATCTCACTTCAATCTGTTACTATGCAAAGATTCTATTTCCTAATAAGGTCACATGCACAGGCACTGGGAATTAGGACTTCAATACCTTTTGGGGAGACACATTTTAACCCGTAACAAATCCCAATTATAAAACATAAAATTGAAGCTGCTTCCCTTGAAGTGGGATGGGAGGCCAAAGCCCTCACTGCTTAATGCCTTTCTCTCTCTTTCATTCTTTTCCCTTTCTCTCTCTCGACATTTCTCCAAAGCACCCTGAGCTACACAGAACACAGTTTTAAAAATTACTGCTCTGACAAAAGTGGTATGCAACAATCATTTCAGCAGTTGTCAGAGGTCTAGCAAGACTTAAGCCTTGCATTTACCAATTTAATATTAACTCACGTTAATATTAATACAACAAGAGTTAATAAGGTTGCTTAAGCAGCCTCGCCCTGTGATTGGCCTTCACTGCAAAGGGCAGCTCCCGTGAAGGGGCGTGGGAAGGCTGCCGAGTCCCCAGGGAGGGTCGTAATGAAACTGTCTCTGAAGATCATCGTGGAATCTAACTGCATCCCTTGGGAGAATGAGCTGTTTTCCATTAGACCCTCACCATCAACTCACAAAGTGCTGGTGGCACTTTCTAGTGGGAGCCAAACCTCCCATTAGCCATTAGCACAAACCAGCAGAGCCTCAAGGACATGCACGAGTCAGCCAAGAACAGATTTATCTCCTGGCCCTCTTCTTCCCTCTAACTGCCAGGTCTGATAACTTCCCAAATTACAGAGCCAGAAAGCCAATTTCAAAATCCTTGCATTTTAATTTCTGAAGATCCCCAGCTACTCAACTGTCTGCTATACACACAGAATTTGTCCATTTTCCAGCCCTGGCCAGACTGTACATTGTCCACCTTGGAGCAGGAAAGGCAGGTGGGGAGCACCTGCCAGCCCCAGTAGGGCACCCATTATCAGGGAGGCCCCCACACCCCCAACCTCCCGCTCCTCCACAGTCACAGCCTGTGTCTTCATTGCTTTCCAGGCACACTGGCTTCTACCAAATTCTTCATGACAGCACTGGGGAAACATCCTCATTTTGTGACTACTGAGAAATCAATATCCATGCCACTGAGAAGGAGGACAGACCAGAAGAACTCTTCTGCCCGAATCCCAGAGCGCAATCACAAATACCTTTTCCAAACCCTTTGTAATCCATCCTGATTATATTAGCAGATAAACTGAATGTCCCATAAGTTCTGCTCTAATGGGACATATGCGTTCCTAGAAATCATGCAATAAAAACCTCAGAGCTCATGGGAAAAATGGGTCATGGAAACAACACCCAAAAAATTCATCAGTAACATGTAAAAAAAAAAAAAAAAGCTATTAAAAATGGTATCACGGTTTTATACACAATTATAAGGTTAAGAAATACACATATACTACAATAAATATGGTATTTTACCTTGAAAAAGACCTGCAGTTTGCTTATAGAAGTACATAATAGAAGGGTTGCAGCTTGTGAGTTACTGTGAAGAGGTGGAAGAAAAGTCTGAAATTTGATGGAAAATTGTAACTCCGGGTGTGGATGGGTGTGGCTCATAACACATTTGGTGAACTGAGGTATCTGGTCAATGTCTGAGATATGTCCATGGGTGCATTTTGTGTGTTCCTACACAGCTTGGTCCAGCTTGGCGCAGTTTTCTGCATTCACCTATTATTTCTCATGGTCTAAAGCATGCACAAGCAAATGTGAAATTTGCATTATGTGCAAATTGTTTCCTAATAGTTTCCTAAATGTTCTGTTCAGATTGTTTCAATCATACTGGGACAAATTCAATCATATTGGGACAAATTCACATTTTCAAAGCAAGCATTCTAGCAGAGCTGATTGCACTTGGAAGCATACTTTCAAAATGCCTTCAAATGCCATAGACATAAAAAACCAGATCAGCTTCTTCAAGTGCCCCCATCTTTACCTCTAGATGGCCCTGGTCACATTAATCTCCAGTTCCATTCTTATTGCTTTTCAGCCCCCGCAGCCTTCTGCCTCTATACCTTTCTAAGGCCAGGGAGCACACACATCCGGGAGATGCCAACTGACCAACAGGAAATTCTAGGAAAGTCCTTGAGACTGAAAACTGGATTTGGTTGTCCACTTTGTACATATATTTAAATAGCTGGCTACAAAGCTGGCAGGAGGACAGCTTCATCAAACTTTTGGGGGGGTCTCAAAAATTCTCTGTTCCAGGCATGTAAAATCCAGCTCCCATGCAACATCATGGCTCCCCTCACACTGCCTGTTTCTTCTTTCGTGGCACTAAATTGCATATGAAGTGTCCCACTCAACATTTTAATCTATACAAGCAACACAGAGAAAGCAGATTATTTGGGGCTCTAAGGAACAAAGAGATCGCAAAGTTATTCACTGGGAGGCCCAAATTTGTTCAGACACAATGCTAGCCACAGCCGTAGACACAAAGGCCACCTGAAGGAATGAGAGCACAGCCCTGGGACCGGGGAACTAGATGAACTATAACAGATCCTAGGGTAGGATTCATTGGGTCAATCATTGGGCTGCCTCCAAGGAAAAGAAACTTGTTTCAAATCTTTTTCTCAAAGCTCTCTGGGGTGTGTTCCTTGGGCTTCAGCCCTCTTGTATCTTGATCTTTTCTTCCTTCCCTGCAACAAAGCTAATAGCCCAGCTTCTCCTTTGCTGTACCTCTGTAATCTTCTGTGGCTCCTGACAATGTAGAATGTACCTCTCTGCTTAGCCTCGCCAGGACCCATAATGGGTCCCACCTCCCCTCACCCCTCCATACCTTGTTGACCTTGTCAAAGCTCCAATTTCACAAGTAGTCTGCTGGGAATCCAGTTCCTTTCTCCTCACTATTAATTCAAATCCCCTTCTCTTCTACCCCACCCTAAATGGCATCTGCCAAGGTAAACCAACAGGAAGATCACAGAAAGGGGCTTTTCTCTTGGTCATGATCCCACGGGGAGCTCTCTTTCTCAGCCTGCATCATTTTCAAAGTATTGTGAGAATTCGTAGTATTATTTGAGCAGAGTCAATGTAGTCCCTTCCTTGTAAAAGAAATGATATATTCATTCCTTCCAAATAGAATAGCTATACTGCTATCTTGGAGTTTCTGATTATATTGGGATATTAGCACATTTGTTGCAATTGACTATAGTTTTGTTTTATTAGTAGTTTGGCATTTAATTAATGTTTGCTAGTATGAATGATTTTAGGATTAAACCATGGGCAGATTTGAATCAGCAGCTTAATGTGCATATTCTAAAATAACTTTAAATGAATGAGCTCATAAAGAAAGCAGGTTCATCTTAATGTGTATGAAATAACTGACATGGAAGCTCCCTTCATTTATTCTTTAGTGTTACTTGTAAAGCAAATTGACTCTCTCCATCCCCATATGGTGCATTTAGGGGTCCAATTGTTTCCTTGCATTATTAAGCTGTGCTTGTCCTAAGTAAATTTCTACATTCACCATGTTGTATTTACAACAATCTGTTTGATCAGAAGGTCAGTTTGGTTATGGAGACTGATTGCCAAAAAGTGCATTTACCATCGGGAATCCAATTATAACAACAAAACTAATAAACCTAGACAGCTGTGCCTCTGTATTGTAAGGCAGTAAAACTATGATTTGGCTCCTCATTTATATGGCAGATCTGATGCATCATGTAAAACATAGTTAAATGGTGGAAGAAATCTCCCAAGTAGGTGAGTAGGTGGCAGGATGCAAAGCAGTCCAGTTCTAAAAAAAAAAAGGTAGTAATTTGCAAAAAAAGGAAAAGAATATAATATGGAATCAATAACCAAGAAATGGCGTCATAGTAATGTCACATAGCAAATCATGATTCCTTGTAGGAAAAAAAAGGTAAAAATTAAAATACTTTAAAATTTAAAATTAAAAAAATTAAAGAAAACTAGTTTATTAAAAAGAAGATCAGATATACCAAAACCTTGCAATAAAGGGTACAATTGAAAAATAATTTAAAACATTTTCAAGGGCAAAAGAAGGGAAATATTTAACATTTATTTTAATATCTTAGTTTTCCTTATTTTCCTACAAAAGGGTGCTGAAAATCATGAAAAACTCTCAGTTCTAAATAAAATACATTCAAGAGTTTTTAAAGGTCACTGAAAATCATTTTGGAATTGGAGAAAATAATATTGAGTGATTTATAACTTTTAGGAGAGATAGGATACAAGTCAATGACTTGAAGAAATGGAAAGAATAAAGACCCATGAAATAACACAGAGACTGAAAAAATAAGCGTATTGCACGGAGAAGTTAGAAAATACAAGTGCAGCTTTGGGGGTTCAGATCAGCAGGAAAGGCTATAGTTGGTTTTGGGGTTATTTTTGCATAAAGTCTAAAAGGAGCTTAAAAATGGTTTGCTTTTCCATCCTGCAATGCAAGAGTGATGAAACCCAGGTTTAGGTATCTGTGTGTGTATATGTATATGTATGTGTGTGTATGTCATGTGCATGTGCATGCATTATCTGGGTGTGTGATCACATGTGTACATGCAAGTATATGCCTGTGGATATATGTGCTTATTTATGTGTGTAAAAAGACTCTAGAGACTTCAATCTTCTGGATCATGCATCTCTGAAGTTAAGGAGGGTAAAGAAAAACTAATTACAATGCCTCTATTTTTTTTTTATTCACACCTCAATGGTTAAAAACACAACCTTTAGAGTCACACATGTCTGGTTGACATTCTGATGTGTCACTTCCACACTGTGTCACATGAGGCAATTTAGTCCTCCCATGGCTCAATTTCTTATTTACAAAATGAGAACAGTAGTAGCTTCTTCATAAGATTGTTTTAGAGATTGAATGGAATCAGGTATAAAGCCCTAAACATAGCACCTAGCACAAAGTTATAATCAATACATGGTAGTCACTGTAATCATTATTTTTACTGATAAATGTACCAGGAACTAAAACAAAATAAGACACAATAGAAAGTCCAGCAAGAAAATAGGAGATAGGGGGAGGGAACTGAGAATTGACTGACCAATGTCTGTGCTAGCCAGAAGACTTATGCAAAGGGAACCTACAGCCTCCGGTGATGTAGACCCGACATCCCTGATTGGTCTTTTCTCAGCAAGCCTGTGACCACACAGTCAACTCATGAAAGAAACTCTTAGAGAACAGAAACAGTGAGGTTCCAAAATAAATTTCATACTAAAGCACACTACCCACTAGCAAGAAATGTTAGTTGATGATGATGAATCCAATAGCCTAGTGTTTAATTTATGTATTTAAAGCAGCACATTACATACTTTTCATAACCACCCTTTATTAGCAGTCTAAAAACATAGAATAAAAAGCTTCTCTTTGATTGAGCCATGTCTCCGAATGAAATAGATCACTTGGTTGTATTCGTATATTTACACCAAAAATATATATATATATATATTCACAAACACACGCATAGAGAAATGTAGTACATCCAGCTGTGGAAGAATAGGTCACTTTAAAACATATCAGCAAATCAGCAACTAAATCGTTACACTGACAAGAAACCTTGTTCTCCATTCCCACGTCATTCTGCGAAGAATATGTTGCATCTGACTAGAATGCATTAAGAGACCAGAGCGTCTGGAGTTTGGAAAACATCTTTAAAGGAAAAGGAAGAGAAGTGTGACTGGTGGAAAAGGAAGCAGATGTTCTCACTAGAATAAAAAGCCAAATTATGAACACTTGAGCTTTACAACAGCTTTAACTAACCCTCGGTGGTGCAGCGTAAGATCTTTAAACTTCAATGAAAGCAAAAATCATTTTATCATCCCAATGGTAAAGAATTTTTTTCATGTTTCCTTTTTCTTTATTCTTGGTTTATTTTCATTTTTCCCCCCATGACCTGGTATTTGCTTCTATGACAAGATGGAATGATACCAGCAAGGGGAAATGGACCAAGGAGGCATTTATCTGAACAATTCAGGCAGAAACAATTCATACCTGAAGTATCAAGAAGTTTTAGACAAAAGAAGATTTTTGCGGGGATTAACCCCCAACCTGGTTTGGCTTCAGACATAAAATACTGATGACACCACAGTGCTGTCACTTGGATTCATCTAGTGTACCGAGTCTGACCTGTGCTTTGTGATGATGCCAGAATTATCAAGCATGTGAATGCTTACTTTTGAACACCATTACTCGACTCTCACATTGCATGTGTTCAACATTTATAAATCCCAATAAGCTCAGTTTCTAAATACTTGAGTGTCATCTAGAGGACGGTCACCAGGTGCTCTACCTTACGATAACATCATGCATTTGTATAGCATTTCCATAACCGGCCAACAGACTTCAATGGATCCGTCAACAGACTTTGATGGATCTACGACTGGACGTCTGAATTAGGGTTCAGGCCTTTCTCACTGTTGCTCACCATGAAGACAGGAGAGGAAGGGAAAAATTGTGAGCATTAGATCTTTTTTCCTTACCCCTGTAGTTGTCTTCAGACTCCATCGATGGGAACTGAGCAAGTGAAAGAATTGAATGAAGGCAAGAGAACCGTAAACCTGACAGTGGAAACCAGCAGAACGGGAAAGTGGCGTGTGCCTTTGTGGGCAAGTCCTCCGAAATGACCTTGGCTAAGAATGCTGTGGAAAAGAGATGTCTATTCTAGAGAGAACACATTTATAACTTTTTATAAAAATATGTTTAAGATGAAATGCTGGAGGGAAAGAAAATTGGTGGTGGTGGTGTTTTTGCAATAAGCAAATTATTTAGAGGAAAGATTAATATTAGTAATAGTTTACCTGAGAAATAAACTTAATAGACTCCATCCAGGGAACTGAAATCAAACCGAATTCTTTGAACTTAAAAGGTGTAAAAGGAAGAGTAGAAAAGTATTTTGGGATAAAAAGGTAAGAAAATGTATTTTAAAGAGCTATATATTTACCTTCTCAATTAAAGTGTGGTGTATAGAAAGCACTGCGAGGATAATTTATTTCAAACATGTTCTTCAGTTGAATAGGTCTTCAGATTTGCTGACAGTTCTAGCTGTTGGAATCCACATTACCCTTCTTGAATCAATTGATCTAAAGAGGCATTAAAATGTTTTGATAAGCCCCCTTGGAAAAACAGCAGGCCAACATGTACTAAGCTTTTAAAAATACTCCATTTCAAAGGGAATTATTAAAACATTTTTATGATCTGACAGCAAATAGTTATACTCATCACCAAATAGATCTTTAGCAAGTAAGTACTGATACCTCTGTGCTTGTTTCTAATTTTCCTTTTGTTGGAATCTCAGCGGTCCCCAACCGTTTTGGCCCCAGGAACCGGTTTCACAGAAGACAATTTTTACACGGACGTGGCGGGTAGTGGGTGGGGGGATGCGGAGTTCAGGAGGTGATGAGAGACGGGAGGCTCAAGCTTAGCTCCTTCGCTGCCCCTCACGGCCTGCCGTGCGGCCCCCTCCCCCCACTTCCTACATTTCATGGAAGACAATTTTTCCATGGATGGAGGTGGGGGCGGGGAGGGGGAGAGGACCGCGGTGTTAGATAATTTGAACAATGATGAAAGGATTTGTCACATAGGTACCGTCCTCATTCAAGCCCACTGTCTACATGCAGGATGCAGGTAAAAACTTGCTATTCAGACCATTTCTTCCCTTCAACCGATTTATAGTTCACGAAGCAGTTTTCTAACTTGTTGCGAAGTAGTCTCTCTGCCCACAATTAAAGGGACTTTATTTCCTTCTGTGCCCCTTATCCAATGGTATCAAAAGAGCACCCAGGTATGAAATATATGCAAACATAAAGAATTATCATTCCAGACTAGTGAGTTGAGGTTTTTTTTGTTCTAATTGGAGCACCATTAGGCGTCTACGCTGTCAACGTGAACCTGCTTGCAGACTCACACACGGAGAGACAGTATCAGATATCCCCTCCGGGCAGGCTGGCCTGTGTACCCAGGAGGGATGTGGTACCACCTTCTCTGGGTGTGGTGTGTGTTGTTCATGCCACCCCTCTCATCACCAAATGAAGTCCTTCCCCACCAACTAATGCGTCATTTACCAAACTTTATCATTCCTTTATGTTTGTTAGGTGGCTTTATCCTTTGAAGACTCCCAGATGGCTGGGATTTTACTCTTCAATAGCAATGATACATCTGAGAGTACTTGACAGGGAGCAAGGTGGGAGGGCACCAATGCAGAGCCAAGTGTCACTGGGTAGGGGACAAATAGAGCCAGCTTGATGTCATTATTCACCATTAGAATACTACTCCAAGTGAGCCTTTTGAGCAGAGACAAAATTCCTTTTAACTTACCAATTCACATGGTAATTTTGCTATTT